>JALPQI010004529.1:0-35873 GCA_025490895.1 Thaumatotibia leucotreta
GTATTTATTTATGTTAAATATTTAACTTGATGTATTAGTATAGTTCGGTGTCCGTTGTGCGTGTTTTGATGGGTAGAGCGGTAGTTATGCGTATCTCAGATTTTTAATTAAGTAGTAGTAGTACCTAGCAGTAAAACACTTTATTGCACAAAAACACAGAAAACAAAATAAACAGTATTAATATTACACAGATTTGTACAAAGGCGAACTTATCCCATTAAGGGATCTCTTCCAGTTAACCTTTGAGCAATTGAAGGAGAACTGGAGATGGTAGACTTGGTGGAATTAAGCTTGACGTTTTCGTAAAATATCTCCTACACCTACCTACCCATCAAAAATATAGGTATAAAAAATATGATGATTGATGTTAATACGCGTCTTAAACATTAGTTAGCTAGTCACAAGTTAAGCAAACCGATAACATACGTATAATGATTGGTAGGTAGACTAGGTAGCACATAATATATGTATGTATAATTACAATAATACCTATAGCGAAATAGGTGATAGTTTCAGTAAATTTCGCCAAAAAAAGTGGGACTCTGCGTGATTGTCAAAGATTCTTCATTCATTAATATCCACTTAAGTCAAATATTAGGACTATGGATATACTCTTTCAGCAAGTACTCCCGGTCGCGAAGATGGCCGGACAAACCATGAATGACTCCATTCAAGTTTTGCCTTTGCGCTTCTGAGCTTATTACATTATTGTAATTATATGCATAATTTATACCTATAATAAACCGGAAGAGTATCAATCTACCGAGAATAGTAACAGTCCGAATGGGAATAATCCTCACACCTTGCAGCGAAGATCGACAACGTGCAAGTGCTCAGCATTGCCGCTCGCGCTTAGTAGCCCTACCGCGTGCTGCCGCTGGTGCATTCCATGAAAAAGTCTACTTTGTCGGGAACGTTACGGCTATAACAGCTATCTTAGAAATATATGGAAAGTACGAGAATACTACCCACCAAGTTGTAAAATTAAGATACACCAAAAATTCGTAGCTTTCTGAAGGTGCGTTTAAACCAAAAGAGCATTTGCTGTTCTAGCGCCCGTTCTACGAAATCAACCAATCACGTTTTGTGTACCGATCGAATTTCGTAGAGTGGGAGGTTAGAACAGCGAATGCTCTTTTAATTTGAACGCACCTTTAGATGTACGCGAAGAACGGCGTCATGTTCTCGACATTCTCGTGGAATGCACCCGCTACTACGTTATTCACGCGCGCTTTCTATCCATCTCGCTCGGATTTGCGTATTGACGCGAGGTCGCGAGCGAGCCGGATAGAAAGAAAACATGCATGAATTATGCCGCGGCAGCTCATGGTACGGATACAGGGTTAACAGGGTAGAGTCTAACGCGCTCTCACTTTATTTGTAGCGCCCTACCTCACTTTAGTTGAATCAGGGTGCTTAGACAAGTTGTCAATCGCTAACGCTTAATCGTCAATCGTAAACGGAAGGCAGCTAGCTGTTTTTGTCGCACTGATATGAAAGAGTGACAGAGAGGGAAAACTACGATACGCTACTAAGCGCAAGCGATTGGCAACTTGGCTAAGCATCCTGCTAAATTAAGGTAAACGCGGAGTTGAGTGGCGCTTGCTGCGGACTTATAAGACTAAAACTTCACTGAAATTATCTATTAGGTAATGATCATGTTACCTATAAGAGGTAGGTACGTACTCTTCACTTGGATTAAAATTATACTTAAAAGATATAACACTAATCCCTATTCAACTATAGCGTGAGAAGCCGCGACAGACATTATTTATAGGACATAATAATATAGGACGAATATAGGACAACGTAGAACGGAACCACGATCTTTCCGCTACCGACCGAGTCTACCAACCATTACCATTGTCAGCCTCCGTAGCCTAGTTGGTAGTGACCCTGCCTACGAAGCTGGAGGTTCCGGGTTCGAATCCCGGCGAGGGCATTATTTGTGTATTTATTTATCACAAATATTTGTTTCTTGGTCATGGCTGTCTATGTATTTAAGTATCTATATGTATGTATCTATCTATTATACATATATATCGTCGCCTGGTTCCCATATCATATCACAAGCTTTATTTGAGCTTACCGTGGGACTGGGTCGATTTGTGTAAGATGTCCCAAGATATTTATTTATTTATTAGGTACGATGAACAGTCAGTATAGTAGCAACATCAAAATATCTTTAAAAAAATACCCGTCATACAAAGTGAGTGATTAGTTACAGTTCAATAGTATGGAAAAGTCAAATTTCCATGTACAGTCGATGTCAAAGATATCTTTACGGTTTAGGTGCCAAAAATATATTTACACGGCTTTATTGCCTTGACATTAAGGTAGTGTAAATATATTTTTGGCACCTATACTGTAATGATATCTTTGACGTCGACTGTACGTTTTCGATGTTGGTCCGATACTGAAAGCTCATCGTAATGGGTGGTAGACTCAAGGGAAGGATCGTCGTTCCGTTCCACCCTGATTATGTACATAATCATCGGTGATGATTCGGTGAACTGCAAACTTTTGTGATTCTAAATTTATAAAGTAAGGCCGGTCTCAAACAGTGTCTAATTTAGAGATACGGTTATCAATATTATCATTTGCAACGTTGCTTTGATTTTATCAAAAAACAAAGGTGAATAACGCTTGCATTAGACATATGATATGACCCACAATATTTGACTAGTTTTCCTGGTTAGTTATGCGGTGGTTGGTCGGGTAGTATTTACATCGAGGTATGTTACGCGCTGATGACATAATTCCTGCGCGCCCCCCTCCACAGTGCGATACTATGCTCTCATTCAAAGAAAGTGGGAGACATGATAGGTATCTGCTACCACTTGCCTTGACCGTGACATAATAATATTTTCATGACACCTGTTCGGTAAGTCCGCCAAAGCGTGCGGCGATGCGCGCCGTAGATTTGTCATTATGCCCTAGGGCAATCAAGGATTTTCATACAACATTACGTCGCACTAGCGCGGCGCCTGATTACTGATTTTGAGAAATGATTTAGATCATTTTAGAGTAGTTTTGTGATAATATATTGTTTTATTTTTTTTTACCTCACAGGTGTGATGAAAAACATTGTGTGTGCCACGGGCAGGACCTACAAGAATTATGAACTCGTGTAAAGTAAAGCCTGCACCTTCGGCTTGGGCTTTACTTTCACACTCGTTCACAAGTTCTTATTTACCGCCCTTAATAGACAATGTACTATTGCATCAGTATATTTATTAGTATGCCATTTGTGCATATTATGTTATTATTTCTTAATAACATAATATTCACAAATTATTAATGTTATTATTAAGTCACGGTCAAGGCAAGTGGGACCCTAAGTATAAACACCAAAGACATCGAATGATATTTAATTAATTTAGTGTTACAAATATATTTCCAAAGCATTACAGCATAGAACAATAAACCGAACTAATACATTATGATACAAGTGCGAAAAAAAAATAAGTTCGAGACAAATGGCCATAAATTAAAACACGACTGAAGGGAATGTTTTGAATTGACACGAGTTACTTAAGAGTTTTCTTTTTTGCACATGTACGACGTTTTCAGTACATATACCTATACGTGACAACAATGAACCACTTATCGAACTAGAAGTAGGGTTCCGTACTTCAAAGTATTTTTTAGTACAGGTGGTGTTTTTTTTCGTACTAGTGCGGATAAGTGGTTCATTTCTTGTCGGTTGAAACTTCGGAGTGCCATCTGTACTGAAAAACGTCGTACGACTTCGTTTCGAACTTCATTTTTAGCATTTGTATCGTAATGTACTATTCTCTACGTACATATCATTAGAGCTCTAGCCTGCGTTCTAAAAAAGTATACATAATTATGCCCTTAACTGTACCTATTGTCTAAATGTGTTATGGTGGACGCAGTCCGAGCTAGTGTCCTTCTACCAGATAAATAACCTAATAAGTTATCATTCAATAAGAAACCGAGATTCTACCTGTATAAATTACAAATACTGCACTCAGAAATAAATATTTCCACTTCTCTACTAGCCTTATTTCTAATTTATATATTTTAGGTAGGTACGGAACAAATGTTAAATCTGGTATTAATCTTATAATATATCTAACATCCAAAGGAACATAACTATTTCGAGTCAAGGTATGGTTACTAGTCAAACTGAAAAAGGTGAAAGTAATATCACTAGTTTCCAAAAACAACATAATTATAAAGGGCACTTATGGCGTTACTGTAATAAAATACTCGTAGTTATTTGGCAACGTGCTCCCGAACTATCCACATAATTTTAAAGACTCTTCTGTTTTCTCTTCCTGATCATATTTAAAGAAAAACCTTTTCTGGATGTCACCTAGTCAGAGTTAGTACCTACAAAATTAAAAAAATATATCTAAACATCTTTTCATTTCTATTTAGTACAATTTTTGATGTAAATGTCTCCACTACGAGACGTAAACTAAATATGACGGATGATGGATGTCAAAGAGAGAAAAGCGACATTTCATAGTTTTATTATGTATGTTTTTTATGTACTAATAGTACGGTACGGTCAAACTTTACATCAAACTCGCAAAGCATGCAGAATTGCTGCATTTTTGGTATGTTATTTAGACACCAAAGGGCACTATAAAACCACATTTTGCAATAAAAAAAAAGTTGTGCTTGCTACGTAGTACGCGAAAAACTGCGAAATATACGGTCATTTTAAAGTTTCTCATTTTTATGAAAAAACTTATACGTGTTTTAATATCATATGTATGAAGCGTTTAAAGATTAATAAATTTCCTAGTTGAGCTAACATACATTACCGTGGCTTTTATAGTTTTAGAGATTCAAGACTTCAAAAACATTTTGTCTAAGAAATTTATGCTTCAGGTTATGCAAGTTTTCACTCTCACTCTGTATGCAGACGCTCGTTCCTTGACATTTATTTTTTTATTAAATGAACAATGTAATTATAACATAACCTACGCATTGATGCGTATTCGTAAATGTAGTAGCTGCACGAACCATTTATGGAGATAACCATACATACGACGAGAAGAAAACACAAATAAAAAAGCAATGAAAATATAAAGTCTAATAATGAGACATAATGACTCTCTCGCCAAAGACAATGCCGCGAGGTGGAGTACCTACGTACAGTTTGGGAAGCCCTGGTATAGGACATTTATTATGATCCGTAATTGAATTATAAAATTAGATAATACGGTCTGCAACATATACTGGTAGTGTGCAACTGTGCACTTAAGTGTTTATCTGATTGTGCAGATTAGGATTCTATTCTGCTCCATTACTTTTTCATGATTTGCATTAATAACACTAATGGAGTTTCCTTTTCCTTGTTTCAGCATCTTATATAAAAATATGTCAGCGTAATGATCCTAATGTCGACAAATGCATCATGAACTCAGTGGACGAGCTGCGTCCAAAAATATCTAAGGTTTGTAACTCAAGGCGTCATCACCATCCATTTACTGCACCAACCTTGCTATAAAATTGACGATGTTTGCTTATCAACGTTAGTAGATACATACTTACATACAAGGGAAATATTCATCCAATTCTCAATCCACGCGAAACAAAACCTGAAATTAAATACCGTGTAAAGTATCCACTATAGTGCAAAACCTTCCAACTGTGGTCCAAAACTAACAGACTTACTACAGGATAAAATATATCCGTAAGAAGTTATCACTATCCTTTTTCCCCAAGCATATGGAAGAAAAGGACTGGTATACATACATATAAGGCCATATAGTTATTTTATTCGGGGACGGAGAAACAGGCAGTAAATCTAATCGTTTAAGTGTTATATTTATTATTAAATCAATGACTCTGTTCTTAGACTAAATCTCATTCACGATTAAAAAACAAATAAAGTCCATTGATGCTTACTTACTGGTTGCACTTGTAGACTATGGTTGTAGTAACTTCTCGTAATCCAATAGAAAGACAAGAAGGTGGCCCAGCATGTAACTAAGTATTAATTAATGAACGGAAAACTTAACATACACTCGTACCAATATTAAAAGGCCAAAGCGAGCTCGATTCTCACAAACGTTATCCTTATTTAAAAATCGCACATGGTGTGTGTAGTCATGAATTTTTGCAACATTTCAGGAATTCCAAAGAGTTGAATTCATAAATTATATTTTATTGTAAATCTTATTGTTACAGTTTATATTTGTAATATTTTTGTGTATAAGTATCAGTATTTATTGCTAATTTTAAATAATTTAGATGCTTCATATTTATCTTCACATAGCACGGCTTTGCAGAAAATATGCCAAAGTCGCCGCTGACGAAATCACGAATGTTACTTTCCGCTGGCTCCACTTGATGCGGTCGAAGACCCTGCATCTGCTTTTGCATCTGTTTCCGGCGGACACTCACAATTTTCCTCATCTGTGCTGTTTATATCCTTTGAAGTTCCATCTTCAGCAGGTTCAGCTTTAGCACCGGTTGCCATTTCTTCAGATTTCTCTTTTTTATCAACTCCTTCCGATGACTGTTCTGGTTTTGTATTTGCACCATTTGCACTCTTCGCGTCCTTTGACATTTCGTCAACTGTAGGGTTAGTCTTATCATTGGCTTTCTTCTCGGCTAGTTTATCCTTATTTTCAACTGTCCCTGATGATCCTTCTGGTTTACTATTTGTAGATGGTTTGTCTCCAGATTCGACCGATTTTGCACAATTTGCGTTATCTGAATCAGTGACCTTTGAATCCTTTGAGGTCCCATCTACATCAGGTGTAGCCCCATCTTTTTCTTTAAGTTTATCTTTGCTATCAACTGTTTCAGTCAATTTTTCTGGTGTTGTGCTTGTAGATGACTTCTCAACAGATTTTTCGGGTTGTTTTGCACAATCAGCATCACCCGTGCCCTTTGGATTTTTTGAGTTAGCATCTTCATTAGGTGTAGCCGCATCATTGGTTTTCTTTTCATTCAGTTTATTTTTATTATCAACTGTTTCTGCCGATTTTTCTGGTTTTGTGTTTGTAGATGGTTTTTCATCAGATTTTCCCGGTTGTTTTGCACAATCTGCATCATTTGTGCCTTTTGACGTCTCATCTGCATTAGGTGTAGCCCCATCATTGGTTTTCTTTTGTTCCAGTTTATCTTTATTATCCTTTTTTTCAGTTGATCCTTCTGATTTTGGGCTTGTGGATGGTTTTTCACCAGATTTTTCGGATTGTTTTGCACTATCTGCATCACCTGTGCTTTTTGACGTCTCACCTGCATTAGGTGTAGCCCCTTCATTGGTTTTCTTTTGCTCCAGTTTATCTTTATTATCCTTTTTTTCCGTTGATCCTTCTGATTTTGTGTTTGTGGATGGTTTTTCACCAGATTTTTCGGATTGTTTAGCGCTATCTGCATCACCTGTGGCTTTTGACGTCTCACCTGCATTAGATGTAGCCCCTTCATTGGTTTTCTTTTGTTCCTGTTTATCTTTATTATCATTTTTTTCTGTTGATCCTTCTGATTTTGTGTTTGTGGATGGTTTTTCGCCAGATTTTTCGGATTGTTTTGCACTATCTGCATCACCTGTGCCTTTTGACGTCCCACCTGCATTAGGTGTAGCCCCATCATTGGTTTTCTTTTCGTCTATATTATCTTTTTTATTAATAGTTTCTGTTGATCCTTCTGATTTTGTGTTTGTGGATGGTTTTTCGCCAGATTGTTTGGGTTGTTTTGCATAATCTGCATCACCTGTGCCTTTTGACGTCTCACCTGCATAAGGTTTAGCCCCGTCATTGGTTTTATTGTCTTCCAACTTATCTTTACTACCAACATCACTCGTGCCCTTTGAATCTTTTGATTTCCCATCTACATTAGTTGTAGCTTCATCATTGGCATTATTTTCTTCAGATTTATTTTTATTATCACCTGTTTCTGACGATTCTTTTGGTTTTGTATTTGTAGATGTTTTTTCAGATTTGACTGGTTTTTGACAATTTGCGTCATCTGTACTTTTTGGATCCTTTGAAGTTCCGGTTTTCTTTTCTGTCGGTTTATTATTATTATCAACAGTTTTTGTTGATACTCCTGGTTTTTTGCTAGCAGATGGTTTTTCATTAGATTTATCCGATTTCACGGAATCAGCATCGCCCTTTTTCTTTGAATCCTTTGACGTGTCGTCTACATTAGGCGTAGTCCCATCATGGTTTGGTTTGGAGTCTGTCGATGAGTTTTCATCTGACTCGTCTGCTTTTTCACAATTTGAATTATCTGAATTCTTTGTCGTTTCTTTTTTGTCTGGCTGATTTTTTTCATCTACTGTTTTTGGTGATGTCTCTGTTTTAGGTTTCGTAGATGACTTGCTCCTTGATTTGTCTGTTTCCTTTGTAGATGGGTTAGTACTTGATGATTTATTTGTTTCCTGCTTCTTTTCGTCTTCAGGAGGCGTAGTGTTGTCACTGGATTCCGTTTCGTTCGGAATTTCGGAGTAATCATCGCTGTCTCTTGATGTATACTCCTCATCACGGTCGTTTTTTTTATCATCATAGTTGCAAATATCATCATAATCTCCATCTTCATCATCATCGTAATCCCATTCTGTATCATAATCATTGTTTGCGATCAAATCCTTTTTGGGTAAAGGGAACATGGAAACAGGTAGTTCTACGAATATATTCGTTTTCATGGGTCGGCCGTTGTAAATCGGCAGTTTAATTCTGTATTCTAAACCCTGCCCTGAGGTTGATTTCTTTTTTTCAACATAATCTGCTGTTTTACAGTAGGGATAAGGTGGCAATGTAGGTGTTGGTAGTTGAAGAGGGCTTTTAATTTGATTTCGAATTGCCAATAGGCTAAGGAGTGTATCAAGAGAAGGGCCTTGCTGTTGACAACTCCGGTTTTCGATATAGCTGCACTGTAAAATAAATGTGATACGTAAATATAAATTTAAAATGTTTTTTAAATCAAATAAGTACAAACAAGAATCACCTTATATTGTTTCATTATTTTAAGTAGGTATAACTGATTATCATCCAACTGTTCCGATGCATTGCACTCACCTGTAGTAGGCAGCTGCAGGCTAATAATAAGGCTGCTTGATGCCGCGGCATTTTGATTAGAGACTCATTCAGAAACCATAACATGCACTTTTATATATTTTTGTAATTCGATAGAATAGTTTGTTGTCATCCTCAGGTAGTGATTATTCGGTGTTGCGAAGAACCGAACGTTAGTTGGGCACGTAGATTCCTTTGTTAAGAGGCTCGACGATAAGCCGGCTGTCGGCCAGGTGTACTGGCCGACAGCTTTGTTCTTCCTCTTACTTAGCTGTCGCAACACACACCTGCTCCGTTCTCGATTAAATGGACTGGTTATTAAATTTGAAAAATTCACTGAAATACAGGCCCGAAAATCAATGCCTACTTTTAACCGGAGGAGATTGACTAAGTAATTGAGCACCTCTATTTGTGACTTCGTATATAATTACCCCAATAAGAGAAGGTACTACCTATCTTATCGTCTAGATATTTACACGTGATGCGGTTGTAGGTATCGATCCTCAAGCCATAAATAATAAGGAAACTGCTGACATTTTCAAACGCAATTTATATTAGTTACCGTCTACTGTAAATAAGTTCCTTTATTTCTTATACTTAGGCACTGTATTATTATGAACCGCATAATTATATATGCAGTTAATAACACTAAGTTATAGCAGAGATCATTGAAATAATGTTGCCAATTGAGAGTATGTAATGTTATCTCATAGTGGTCGTGTTTACCTGCTTGTGTGCAAGAACTTGTACTCATAGAATCATAAACTAAAGTTCTACTCTCAGTTGTAAAGATGAGTTCATTACAATCGTTAGTATCGTTACGTAGGTATCAACACAGACAATAGGATTTATTTATCAGAGATAAACAGAAATGAGCGTCAGATCATAAAAATAATACAAATTTCTACATCATCATCAACTTTATATTAACAATAGTACGTCGTGTAGGTTCCTCAATATTCATTAACCGAAGGATATTATGGCTCTTTTCTGAAGAATACCTACGCGGGAATGTACCTATATAGAATATAGATAAAGAGATCCACGTGAAAAATTGTACGTACAGTGCCGATACCTACTGAATGTGGGAAGGAATAAAGGACTCAAGCATTTTATAATATAGTATTTAGGTCCTACTCGTAGGAACGACATCACCCTAGGAACCACCGGTGGTCATCTGCATATAGAAACAAGAGTTAACCTGTTTATTTATAAAGCCCCGTGTAGCTTAAACTACTAGGGCAATAATTATAGCCATCACACGCAGTTATGCGAATTGTTCATGTCCGTATACTGGCAGGTGAATTACACACATTAGAATGGAAAGCTGCATTTAAACGACATTGAGACGATGAAGTACTCGTAAACTGTTTTGTATAGGTATTTACTTAGATTAGATATTTGAAATTTATATCGTTAAAAATGTCTAAATAACATAGTTCACCTATACCTACTCATGTTTGACACAAAAACACTACTTATGTCATAATCATTATTTCAGCAGAGCCTTGAATCACGGAACGAAATCCATCCCCAAATACTTCATTTCAGCCGAAAGACGTTCACAGCTGGACATAAGCCTCCCCCAATGATAGTCAATATCGGTTCTGTACTGCTTGCCTCTTGCTAGAAATTAAATATTTGGACAAAGAATTACAGCGGCATAATAGTTGAGAACAGAATTTAGGAATGCAATTCAAGTTTGTCATAGTTGTGTTGGTACATCTTTAATCACTAATGAATTTAAACTTTCGTGATACATAACAACTATAAACATAACTAAATGGTTAAACTCACGTATATTTATTCACTGCGCGCGACATGTTCCGGAGAGCCTAGGTCTCTATTATCTAGCACTGAGCTCGCGTTCACGCCAGGCGACCCGCAAGTACGGCGCGTAGTGATAATGGGGACCTAGGCTCTCCGAAACATGTCGCGCCTAGTGACTAAATATACGTGAGTTTAACGGTTTAATTAAATTTATAATCACGTTTATTCCTATTTTTGTTTTTTTTTTCACTGTTCTGATAAAGTGGGTACCTAATACTAAAGCGCCCGAACCCTGAAGATAAAGTAACCACATTTTTGATCATCTCTTAACTTAACTGTTCGCACACTATTTTATTTGTTGTAACCTTCCTCATAGGTACATACGAGTACATGATACTAATAAAAGACAGGTAGGAAAATATTTGCTTTAACAGCACGTTGAAAAGTGTGTCATTGTCAAGTCCGTTTCGCAATAAGTTAATATGTCAAGATAAATGTAATCTGCAAATATTTGATGAGTTCAAATCACCTTCAATTGATCATAAGACGTGCAAAACTACCAAAATTAGACTAATAAGCGAGCTAATTTATTTACCTACATTATAAAATAACGAATTGAGGATATTTAGTAATTTTGCTAATTATTTAGCTACTATGTTACTTTTGCAACCATTCGATAAAATATGTAATGGAAAAAGTAGATAGTTGGGATTGAGAATGTTGTGGTCGCAGGGCATCCCCGAGCTGGACGTGCCGGGCATCGAGCCGCTGAGTCTGGGCCAGATCGCGCTGGCGCGGGGCCCGCAGGGCGCCAAGCTCACCGCCGTCGTCAACGACGTCAAGGTCCAGGGCCCCAGCAATTTCATCATACAAACACTCAAGTGAGTACATCGCCAATATAGTTTGCATTGCATTCTAGATATACCAAACTGCTATCCAAATGCGACATTTTAGAGATAAAATAAATAATACTCGAAAGAATTTTCTTCAGCCTTCCTGTAGCTCAGTCTTTGGAATAGGTGACATATTTAAAATGTAATATTAATGTCTCTTTGCTTAAGTAATCACAATGAGTACATATTAAAAGTATTTTTTAAACATAATTAAAACACGTTTTAAAATTGCAAGTTTTTTATATTACTCTTTGCGATATGATTTATTGTTATCTTGTCAATAAAAAAATCTAGAAAAGCATGCTGTTTGAAATATTAGAAATTATTATTACAATTACCACGTTAGGTTTAACAATTGAGTTATCGCAAGACAAGAGTTATCTATAACATGTTCTTGTTTGTTTACTTATAATTCTACTAAAATGCAAACCAATAGTAAAATTGTGACATTTGAGATGACGTAGTTCTCCAGTCTAGAAGATATGAAGTCAATCTTACTTTAGACTGACATCGTTAAAGTCAGGTCATTGTCATATTCAGTTTATCGTCTTTTCTGACATACCTACGCAATGTTGAGGAATTCATGTACCTACTCATTTTGGGATAAGTACAACAATTAACGGTAGGTACAACTAAGTCCCCCGGTCTACACCCTTATACAATAAACCCGTAGCAAGCTGTTAACTTTTGTCCACCGAGTGATCAATCGTGTAGGTATTATCTCTACAGTCAGCAGCAGAAATGCCAGAAATCAGAGCGGTGTGAGATGATCAAAATGATACACGCACTTGCTCTGTAAATAATAATAAGGCACATGATTTTTTAATCCCACAACAACATTCAATCACAAGGAAAATTCAGGTTGCTTAGCCGGTTTGTGAACACCGCTAACCACGCCATCTTTACCTACATACGTTAAAATAAAAATAATCCACTCATAACTAAAATTTAATATATAATGCTTTATCAGTTCTCTCCAATTGCTCTGACAGAAAATGTCATATTTCGAAGCCTGTTTATAACTTTTCTCAAACATGCAATGAAATGTTGTAGTTACATGCCTAAAAAGTGGCCGGGAAGTACCTCGTTGCCGGCCTAGGCCGGCAAGTGCCTCTTTTTTAATTTTCATTTGACATAGGGTTGTGACCTGGCATCTTGGCTTTTAGCCAATAATTATCTGTAAGTAATATTAGTATTAAAAAAATGATTGACTAATTGTTGCAGTTATAATTAGGTATTTAAATTATATAATTTAAAATATGTACAATAACTACTAAAAATAATCTTTAAAAAGCAGTATTATACGGTGCGATCCGATTAATTGGACCCAACCGTCCGCATCGTCTAATACCGCTTTTTAAAAGTAAAAATTTGCACCTTTCACACATGTCAAACTTAAAAAAAATGAGGCGTCGGTGTCGTATTTGATTTTTAAGGCAGTATAGCTTAGTGCTTTCGCCTGTCCACAAGGACTAAAAATATAAAAAAAAGTATTTGACTTTTGTTGTGTTTCAAAGACAGTTAAGTAGTTGACTTATAATTTCTTAGAATGAAGATATATTTTTTTGTTTAATTTCATTGCATGTTTGAGAAAAGCATTGTACATACCTCGGCCATGAAGTGACGGGTTGCCGTCCGAATACTATCCGGCCTCGCTTCGCTCGGCCGTCTACATGTATTCAGCCGGCAACCAGTCACTTCGCGGCCTCGGTAGTAATGTACTATTACTCACCTCAGGACGTCATTGCATGTTTGAGAAAAAAATGTTTTTTATTAAAGATACCTACACTAAGGCAAGAGTAGCTTAGTCGTCCATACGCGACTACAATATAAAATAGGCAATATAATTCCATTTGCTTCGTAGTTGCCTCATAGTTGCTGATTTGTAGTCAACCAACGAGAACTCTTGCATGGTGGTCTAAAATATAACCAAGGTTGGGTGTCATGACCAGGTTCCTGGTTACTGAATTAATCAAACTTTATGTAAAAAAAAAATATAACGGAAAAGTTTATATTCCATTAAAAATACCGTAACCAGCAAAAATCTATTCAGGGATCTGGATTTTTAGAAGCAACTGAAGATCACCAAAGCAGTACGTTACGTACACATACATAGATACCAGGGGGGTTAAAATGACGTACTAATGCGGTTCAGTTTAGGTCGAGAGAAAGGGGCAAGGCTATACGAGTCGTATATCACTGTCGCTTTCTCTGAACCTAAACTGAATCGCATTAGTACATCATGGTAACCCCCCTGCTCACATATAAATGTTGATTAAAAATCTATGAAGAAATTAATTGCGATGAACTCTTTTAAACATAAAACTCTCGTAAGAATCATTCATACTAAAATTATATTTTAGGCGAGTTACGAGTTACATATTTACGTCAAAATTGGTTTATTTTTTTTTACTTCAAAATTTTGAGTAACTCGTGTCTGAAATATAATATTTGTATATTTAGTATACCGTAAACTGGGGTTACATTGATCAATTTTAAAGTTTAAACTTCAATATCTTCTAAAATTAGGCGTAAAAAATTCCAAAAATAAAATAGTAACATCAACTTTTTGTTATCATTCTCGGTAAAAAAAATTGAAACGCTACTTTTAAAATGTATAAAGATAGAAAAATAAAACGTTGTGATCAAAGTTAAACTGACATTGGGGTTACTTTGATACCTAATGTTTTTTTGAGGGTAATTGAATGTAAATCCTTACAGGAGTACTTTCTCCTAAGGAAATAAATAAATCCGTTCGCAGCATCAAAAGTTACAACAATTTACGTCGTTTTGGGGTTATTTTGATCAAATATTTGTGATCAAAGTAACCCCGAAATATAATAAAAAAAACTTCAATATTCAACTTTATTAAAAACCAAAATCAAACATTGAAGAGGGAACAATATTCTTATAAAATAAACAGTCAAATGGATAGACATACTATAACCAACTATACGTAAGATTCTGATCAATGTGACCCCATGTAGGTGGTCAAAGACACCCCATTGAATAAAAACAATTGTTATATGTACTTAGTTTGAATTGAAGACCCCAAAACGTCATATTAGTATACCTAAACACACTTGTGACAAGTTAATTGTGATTAAGAACCGTTTACCTCACTACCCTTATTGTTAGTTTAGAAGTTATTTTACACACAAAAATAGCAAAAAAGTATACGTAAATATAAATACGTGATTTGCTATTTTAACGGCCGTACTCACTTAATGTGTGTTTAAACAATTTATAAGGACAACTATCGTTCTTCCCAGACTAAAAAAAAATATATCCGTATGCGTTTGGTAACGAGAGATATTCGCGATTAAAAAATAAAAGAAGTTTTTATCAATGTAACCCCAAAGTTCAAAGTAACCCCAGTTTACGGTATGCGCTTAAACTCACGTGTCACGGTCGTATTCAAACATTAAATATTGTCATTTCCATGAACTGTTTTTCTAAATACAGGGTTGAATAATTTTCATCTTCGTTCGACCCCCACATTATGGATAATTGGATACCTATGATACAATTTGTACGAGTAGTAAAATAAGAATTTATTCTTCGTGCTCGTAATAAGTCGTCAGCCTCCGCGGTCTAAGTAGTTGGTAGTGACCCTGTCCACGAAGGTAGATCCCAGTTGCTTGAAGTTCCGGGTTCGAATAACACACACCTGCCATTATTATACCGTATGTACCTACCGTGACTCGAATCGGTTAGTAGTTAAGTCGATTTGTACGATGTCTGTTATTTTTAGGTACTTGTACCTAGTTAAATATGTAATGATTAGTATAAAACTTTAAATAGCTGATACAAAATATATATTTGAAATTACCAATACGTGAAAGTCAATAATTGACCTTCAAGTTTATTGAGTAAAGCAAGTGTAAAATTATCATGTAACTACTAACAAATAATTGCCATTCTAATGGCAATAAATATGTTAGTCAATTTGATGCAATTTAATAGCCAACCTTGGTGTAGGTACCTAATGTGAAAACAAGCTACTCTTACTCTACTGTGATGCAGTAACAGCATTTTTTGACATTCCGCGTACAATATGATACCGGACAAGTGCGAGTTTCTATAATTGCTACAGAACCCTAAAAAGTAGGAACAATTGGGTAACTACACAGGCGTGAGATATTTATAACAATATGTTATGTGGTCTGATTAAATTCTGTTCCATAATTTGTGATGTTGTATTACGTTCCAGATCTGACCTGAACAAGAACCGGTTCGACTTCAAGCTGCTGCTGCCGCGACTGGACTTCCACGGCAAGTACAAGATGGATATCCAGGTGCTGCTGCTGCGACTGCAGGGCCGTGGCAACATCACGGGCACCTTCAGTAAGTCATGCGTCTTCAGACTCTTTGTTTAACTGTGTCCTAGTATAGGCATCAGCAGAAGCAGGTGTAGATAGGGTGCGTGCTATGTACTATAATAAATAGAATATAGCGGACCCTGTCAAATGCGCTAGGTAGAAAAGAAGAAGAATTATAACCGAAGAGCAAATCAATTACGAAGAACAATAAAGTTAAATTGCATTGATGATCATTAAAATAAATGTTTCAACCCGAAATAAGTCCCTATAGATAAATAAAACAGGATAGGTTTAAGACCATTTATCCTCTAATAAAAAAACTTACGATACTTTGACAATAAGTATTTGTACCTAAAGTTATCTTATATACCACTTAATTTACCAAATTTAGGGTTATGATACTTATGATTTATGATCGTGCCCGGGTGGTATGCGTAACGCATTTCCCCACGTAAAACAAAAAAGTAGTCTTCATCAGATAGTATTTTCTTTACTCATTTAATGTTACGCAATGTCTGAGATGAAGATCATCGGAAATTTCGGTGGCAAAAAAATGCGTAGCGAGGTTTACTCACGCACTAAGTGTTCCGTACAATCAAGTGCAAAAATATGTATCGATACAATACAATCCTCTTATAAATATGTTACAGCGTTCTTATTTATTGCACAGAATTAAAGTGCACTGGGCCATATTATTGATTTTGCCTTTGAATGTACCACCACGCAAAAACTTGTTACCTTCTTGAGAACAAAGTCTTTCGTTCTCTGTCGTTCAAACAGACAGATCTTTTTCAATTCAAATATGTAGGGTGCGATTAAATATACAATTTCCCCTTTTGTTTTTAGAGGTGCGTAATAGCTTACGTAAAAACACCGAAAATTTACGTAAGTATATATTAATGTGGAAGTAAAATATCTAACGTAGTACCGGGTCACTGTCGGTCGGAAAAACATAAGTGGTCCTCTAGGTGCTCAAAAGCACCATGCGTGGTCCGACACATACTTTGCCGGATTTTCATGGTGCATTCTTCGTATAGCAAGCTTAAGTTGAAGTCATGGCCCAGGGAACAAGTATATAACAACAATGAAGCTTTTTATTTGAATAAAAGATAATGTGTTCGGTCTCATTGCAGAGGACTACGCATGCAACGTGACAATGCGCGGGCACAAGGAGACGCGCGGTGCCGAGGAGTTCCTGAAGTTCGACCCGTTCAAGGTGAAGCTGCGCGTGGGCGAGTCATCCATCTACCTCACCAACCTGTTCGACGGCGACCCGGTGCTCGGGCCCGCCACCAACCGCGTCATCAACGACAACTCGCAGCTGTTCCTCGAGGAAATCCGGCCCGTGCTCGAGCGCTCGCTGGCGGACCTCTTCACCGAAATGGCTAACAAGATCACTTCCAAGTTCACCTACAAGGAATTGTTCCCATAGCGGCGGCAAAACTTGGAGCTTTTGTCTTCGTAGTTGTAATGCGAAAGATGTGATGTACCTATCTTTAGTTATATTTAATATGTATATTCATAAGTGTAGCAAGTCACAATTATGTTTAAGAATATTAGTAACCGCCTGTATACTTAAATCGAATGCGTAAGGAGGTCTGCACCTTGTTATATTTTTGCTCATTTAAACTTGCAGTGAATAGTTAATACTCGGGCTAGCTATAGAATATATCATTTAGGTATACAGACAGTGTGTAACTGTGTACTTAGATCACATTGTTATAGAAGTTGCGAACAATGTAAACTAACAGTAAAAGGAAATATTTTACCAACAAACAGCAGGCTTAGCACATGATGGGTGCGACAGTATGTCGCCGCGAGATAGATCTCCCGTCCTTCACTAGCTATATTAACAAAAGAGGGACGGATAGACTATCTCGCGGCGAAATACTGTCGCGCCAATCATGTGCTAAGCATACTGGTCTTAATCGAGTAAACTTACGTTTATTTGTATCCTGACGTTTCGGGCATGACGTTACTCAGACTCAGGTGGTGAGTTACGCGAGAGTCGCGAGACGAAGATGGTTTACGTGATTAAGACCCGTGTGTCGTTAAAATATGAGTGAGAATACTGATAATTGTGAAGGTTTAAATCAATATATTTCAAGGAAATATCAATAATAGTAACCCTATTTTATTGTATTCATGGTTTTGGATAATTGGTAAGAGTTGATTAATAGATTTAGCAGTAATCAATGACGTAGATTGAAAATTAATTACATTTTGAATACAAGGTCTGTTTACATTGATTGCAACTTCTATAAAAATTAAGTTACTCTCGTTCGATTGAATATAAAATTGATCCGTAGAAATCTATTTAAGGGGTTGATTTTTCTGGTGGTTTGTAGATTAAGGACTAGTTTGGTTCTATTGGTCGCTGGCCGCTGTACGTATTAAAATATCCGGAAATGTAATATCATAATGAAATAATTCAACTGGTAAAATTACCTTCAGTAAATTCTAAGCCAGTATTTAAATTTTAAGTTAGCACCTTTAGCAAAAGTAGACACTGAATAAAGAGGGTTATTTACTATATATATTCTTTGCCAGTGAATAATTAGGAGTGTTAAGTTAGAGTGGAGTAGCTAATTTTAAGGGAGCGGATAGACAAGAAAAATGTGATCAGTTACTCGTATTAAGTACGTAATGTATGCGGAATGCAATTTGGACAGATTTTGAACAAAATTAAAAAAAAAAAACAAAGTTAAATTAAATTTGTATCTCAATGCTAAATTAATTTGTATACATTTGTTAATTAATTTGGGAAGTTTTATGTGTTTTGGCATCTTTTTTTAGAAATTATGGCCAATCAAGTAGAACAATGTCGCAAAACTGCATGTATTTTCCACAGGACACATTTGCTAAGGCCGACATCGACGATAATTGTGAATTTTTGGAAGTAGCCAAGATTTGAAACACTGTTTTAATAATTTTGTGTTCTTTTCCTTTCCGAAAAATAGTACTAGTAACCCTAGAGTAATGTAATATTTTAGATACAGCCACTTTTCTGAGAGAACTCGAATAAAGGAAATTACGTTAGACCTAATCACAAAATCGAACAGAAAGCTCGGAAGGACTTCTAAATACAACAAAAAAATTGTTTTAAAAAATCGTTAAGGCATGAGCATCACAAAACTTTAACAAAAAGCAAGCCTACCACCACCGAAAAAAAAATTAACAACTATGAAAATGTGATTTCGTAATTTGGCAAAAAGTGTAAAGAACACCGCTTTTGCAGAAACGGATGTCACGCTGAACGAGTTATAGGTAACTTTAATTATACATTTTTAGCATAGTAACTATTATTTTCAGAGTACCAATAGCCCAATGGACAAGAATTTGAAATATGATGAGCAAAGGATGTTTGTTTAAAAAGATTTCCTACAGAATATAAAATTAGAGGCAAGAAAAATGCTAACATCTGTTTTTTCGACATCAATGGATAAATTACCGTAAAACTGGAGTTATAAACTTTGGATTCCAATAATTTTTATCTTGCATAAATCCTTGTTAAAATCGGTATTAAGGGATGAGAATGTTTAAGAAAATAATAATGTTATTATTTATTTAATATTACATTTAACTTTGTCTAGATTTCATTCCGCATACGTTAGGTAATGTATGTCCCTATCTGCGAAAATGTATCCGTTCGTACATTTGGCAGTTTCTGCACTGGAACTGCCAAATATTAAAACTCGTTTGTAAATATGACATTAATAGATGGTTTTCAATATTTTTAGTACTTGTACATTATTTGACATGTTTCGGAGAATCCAGGTCTCCATTATTAAGCTTTGAGCCCGTGCTAAAGCTCTGGTACTCATTGACCGTTTTAATTATATTTTATAGGTATTATGTCTCACGATAGTTGAAATTCAGTTACTTAACCCTCCGCATACGAGGTGACATATTAATTGTCTACCCATATGACGTTTCCATACATTTGGGGTCTGGCATACCCCACCTCGTATACCGAAGGTTAAACACTGTATTTATAAATACATTTTTTTTTCAATTGCCGCCATTTTCTACTACTGACAGTGAATGTTAGACAGAGTATAAATCATATACCTACCTACTCTGGCGTCTAATAAGATAATTATTATTATTGGGTTTAGGATTTTCCGTACGTATAATATTCGATTCATGGATTGTAATAACAAATCTTATAACATTCAAATTCATAAAAATACACACGTGTTTTAATAAATTCAGAAATTCTCTTTTTACTGTATTACATATAGTCATACCTGGGATAACTGGGGGCAAGTTATAGGTATTTGATATCGATTAAAAAGATGTCGATATAATTATAATAAAAGATGTGCTTATTGAACATTCTCGATTACAGTACAGAGGTTCGATGTCATATCTGATATCGGGTCTTCAGATAGTAAAAGTATGCAGATGTCATTTTAATCAAAATGACAATTTAAATATTGATATTTTAATATTAATTGTAAATTTTGGAAACTATTTTAAAATAAACGCGTAACTACCCGTTTACATTATTTTTTTATTTTAATTGAAGAGTAAGTACCTTATGTTTATTTATGCCGAATAACATTTTGATGTTGTCATTCACAGTAACATCGATATATTTTAAAGTCGATAAAATATTTTGCTACATCACTTTCGTATAAATGCCCCGAGTTATCCCAGGTATGCATATAGTAGTATTAGTAGTGGTAGCTACCTACGCATATGAAACTTAAAAAAAAAAAAATAATTAAGTATGAATAAAAATATTTATGGCAGATTTGTTCTAATACACACTTTATCGTCTATATTTCATCTAATTGAGTCCCTATTTACCATCAAAGTCATAAGAGAATAAATGATTCGGTTTTTATGCTTATTCGATTGATTGATTTGCACCCCAGCTGACAGTACCTATATGTATTATCTTAATTAACCACGCTACATGTAGGTGGAATGTTCATCATCATCATCATCATCATCAGCCAATTGACGTCCACTGCTGGACATAGGCCCCCCACAAGATGGAGCGACGACCTGGTAAAGGTTGCGGGTGTCCAATGGATGCGGACAGCTCACGACCGATCTTTGTGGAATGTTCTACTGTTTGAAAACTTGTAATGTAGTTCACTAATGTACTCAACTCATACAACGTAACGTACTAGGTCAAAATGCATCCCTTCATACATTTGGCAGTTCCTGTGTAGGAACTGCCAAATGTACGAACGCTAACTTAAAATAATACATAAATTAACAAATGCTAACTTAAAAAAAACTTAAATGCTGTTTTTCTTGGTAAAAATATATCATGCCTTTTTGAACTTTTTTATGAGTTGAGTTATTTTGTTAGTGGAATAGACATACGAGTAGGTAATATAATCATGTAACTCTTAATACTTTAATTTTAACTTAGACTGACAGCTTACTTCTTAAAAATATTATTAAGTACCTATTATTTGTAAGCACGTTTTTATTAATATCAAATCTTCAGCCAACATGTGAAACTTTAGTTAATATACTTATTTTTACATCTTTTTATTAATTACCTATTTGTGTACCTACCTATAAAAAAACGTGTACCTACAGTCACGCAGTCAGTAGCCGATAGAAGGATTTCTAATAGTTCCATCACATTCACTCACATGTTATAACGAGCTGCCACACATTTATCACTACAATCAAAAAGACAGAGCTACCTGACCCTCCCTGCGTACAGTCAAGGGCAAAAATATGTATACAATTTTTTTACTTCTGACTAGAGCATAAGGTCTAAAATTGTATATATATTTATACCCCTGACTGTACAAAGTCCGGGTAACTCTGTCTTAAACTGTCCATATTAATAGTCTTTATAACAATGCTTCTTAGCTCTTGAAGTTGAGCAAAACAGGCAAAACAAAATAACAAATGTTTGTGACATGCATCCAAAGAAATGCTCTCATTCAAACCCGGAACATCCTAGTACGCAGGCAGGATCACTACCTACTGGGCTACGGAGGACGCCAAGGTGTTTATATACCTATTGTATTTATCCAGGATGTAAATCTAATACGGGCAAATCTCTCCGCGGAGCATAATACGAGTAAGTAAGTCGGCATAGAATTAAAGTTAAAATTGTATCCATATAATATGATTCACCCAGTACAAGGCTCGAGTTAAACGCTCGTTGACAGTGACTGCCATAACAATGTTTCATACATCATCAGTCTGTCGACTATGATGACGCTGCTGCCCATCATCAATCTTATAAAAAACAACAAGTCAGTGAAACTTCAATCCTCGTCGACTCTTACGACACCCGCGGGAAGAGTTGGGGTGATGACAAATGTATTCTTATAAAGTGATGGAATCCGTGTAATGTGAGAAATGTTTAATACTGCAAATTAATCTGCGTGACTGGGATAAAAACAAAAACCCACGTAGAATAAATCTGTAGACAAAGCAGAGTTTATTATTTAATTGTATGTACTGGTTATCATATAGTGCTTGGCCTACTTGATATTTTATTACATCAATGTCGTACAATAATCCGGGCTATTATGTATTTAAAATAATAGTATGGTTTAAATATTCTATACCTACCAAAGGTTTTATTAATTATGGCGCCATCTATTAGCCGCCTAAAGAACCCGCTATATGACATTCACTTTTATGTTATTGATTACTGATCTAGAAAGATATTTAATTAGCTAATTTAGTGGTAGGTTAATAGATGTCGCTGAAGTACAACTGTGATTAATTAATTAGTTAACTATGTACATATTTAAGTAACATAAAGTAACATGATGGTGACTTCGACTTTATAAATTACCTAGTCATTGTTAGGCATAAACAATAGGAACTCACTTGGTTGTCTTCATTAGTTGATGGAGAACTGGAGTGTCATAACATGTTAGTATCTATTTAACTTATTAGCAACTTCATTAAATTAACTTAATACTTTGTCTACTTTCTACACAAATAGTTCGTTTGTTAAAGTTATGTACATAAACATTTTTGATATAAAATATGAGTGTGCAATGTGCAATTGTGCACGTACTATATGCACTATTGTTACACTTCAGATGTAGGTATCTTGCTAACGAACAAACATTTCACGATGTTATTGGTCGCGTTCGCGCGCATTCAGTACTGTTTATAAGCTACTAAAGTAATTGTTTTAATAATGGTCGTTATCTTTGAGACGTGTACTGTAGAGTATTTTTATAACCAAGCAGAGAGTTTTTAGTGCTTTAGTCAGGAAATACTTCAAGTGATGTTAGTATTTTTTTAATAAACACATCGAACAAAAGACAAAAGCAATTAAAAATGTACTCTTAAGGGGAATCCCCCTAAGGTGTAAAGTTTGATTGCGAAAATTTTAACGTTTTGTTAAATTATTAACAAAATATATTAGGTAGGTACTAAATAATTACATACTAGGTAGTAGATTTCGCTTGCACTCACGAAAAAAATCGAGGAAAAATATCCTAAATCAGAGTTAATTGAGCCTTAATTGAAAGTCTCCATGAACTCTTAATTAGGAGTTTTTTGATTTGTTGTCTCCATGGTGAAAGTTACTCATTTTGACCGTTCCTAGTTCACTCCTGCTTCACAACCAAAATTCGATTAGTATACCGGCTGCGACCATATATTAACATGGACGTCTAACGCCAGCTCGAAAATGCCCCCAAAAGCAATTGTTCAATTGTGCCAAGATGGGCAGGACATAGCGCTTTTCTTAACACCGCGCATATTTCGGCGCAACGTCTTTGACAAATGTTTATAAAATATAGCAAATCAAAACTTTGATGGACCAATCACAACTATTTTTAAATGGCGGTTTAAGTTTTTATAGGTTGATATTGACATTCATTACCGTGATGCATTGAAGAGGGGGTGACACTTCACAACTAAAATTCAGGACCGTTTTTGAAAGGCAATTTAATATTGCGTGCGGCTTCCATGTTTTATTTGTTCGTAGTATACCGGTATATAAGTAGGTTGGTACTCGTCACATTAGCCGTCCCCAGTGTTCATCGAGATACTTGTTTCTCATGATAAAAGTAAATAAAAATATCACTATTATTACTAATATCCCTTTCTCGTCTAAGGGTCTGCCCCGGTTACATGTTCAGCATTTGTTTCAGAGGCTGTAGTCATAAAATAGATACCTATTGTAATTTACTTCTTACTCTTCTTCTATTTGATTATCACGTAGGTATGATAAGTGGTATGTCCACGGCCCCTACGTAAGTTGTCGTAACTTGAAATTTGGGTTTTTCTTTTTATTTCATAAAACATATCTTTTAGCAATGTTTCCGATCCACGAAGAAAAAATTTAAAAAACCTATTACAAATAAGTTTTTGACACCCGAAAACTATCGTAACTTAAAAAAGCACCGTCGTATACTGTAGTAAGTCTACTTACGATAGTTAATACGGGGCGGCCACCCGCGCTCGCGCAGCGTAAGTGCTAGTTACGATCTTATACGCGGTGGGGCAGAGGATTTTCAAGAGCGATATTTTTTTACCAAAACCTAACAACTAGATGAAACAAAAATGGATAAACGATACATTTTATTAGATAAAAGTAAGACACTAGGTACATCGGAAACAAACTCAAAGTAACTGCGAGACCAAAATTAATTTTTGGAACGGCCGTTGGAGTTAAACAAAATGTAGTCTGAGATGAAATAAAAGACGGCTCAGAAATAAAAATGATTTAAAACCACTAAGCAAAGTTAGCAATCTGTTCGAGTTCACTCAGAAATCAGTTGTGAATTTATTAGTATGGATGCTGACAATTTTTTAATAATACCGGTGTATACTGTAGTATGTTATCACTTACCACAACTTACTTCGGAGTTGAAGATCGGTGTTTTGTCTTAAGTTTAACATACTACTATTTACGTTGGATTTTTTTTTTGTGTTGTATGTGTACTTGAGACATTTTTCGTCGGAAATTGTTTTTAAATTTCTATTGTAAGTGATATTTAAGACAGTATGCGCCGGATCAAATACAGAGTTACTACAATTTACAATTATAATGTCGGCGTATTTCAATAATTTTTGCTCATGATACAGGTTTGCCGCTTCTTTTTGAACCAAAAGATAAATAAATGCATAAGTCATTGTAATAAAACGGCATTTTTTGTGATAGTGACGACTACAAAACAATCATATCACTTACATTATTAAACACTGCAGCAGTTGGTGGGTTCTTTTATGAGTATATATTTATATGTTTTAATTTTAGTATATACACAAATTTTTATAATATTGTAATGGGTATATTGCCTGAATAAAGAAATATTCATTCATTCATTCATTCATTCATTCATTCATTAGTCATCATTCATCAGTGAAATCATCGTCTGTAGTTCGAAGATTTGACTGCTGACTGAATGAAACCGCCAACAGCTGCAGGATCTAATCATGAAAGCGACACGACTATTCTTTAAGAATATAATTACGTTGAAAAACGCTTGATATCGATCTAATAATTATGATGTAGTTGAAGCTGAAAGCATTTTTGTTAACTTATTTTTTATTATGTCTTTGCACTGTGAGAGAAGTCATTAATCTGCCATGTCTATAATTATAATTTCAAAACTACGTTCCTGATGCTGAATGATAGACTGTTTTTTTGTACTAACTAAATGCACAAAATTATAATAAAACGGCTAAACTCATGTATATTCGGTGAATATAAAAAGTGGATAATAAACAGATGAGTACCAAGCGGCTCGCTGAGCTCGTTGAGATAAACGGTTTGAGGGTGGTCTTGCGCCGGCACTGATGCCATGTCCGACTGCGGGTTTATGTCACCGAACATTACGTAACAGATGATAAGCACACGAAGTCACAGTGTGCACAAAACCATCATTATTAGCTCGGAGATTACCGGCTTCTATGCCGTTGGCTCAGTCCAGCCCCCATTCCGATTAAAATTACTCTTAACCGCTCTGTATATCTTCCGTGGCAGGTAGCATCTTTACCGTACCAGCATCCTCGCTTCATCAAAGCGTATAGGAAATGCAATGTGCCTGTATCGTATGCGTCCACCACAGCCGAGCTATATCTATCCTGTCCATTGATACTCCGAATGTGCTCCGAGTCTTGTAGACCCATTACGTCGTTCCTTACCGAAGTCGTACGGTATCTCATAAACACCCGAACTGCCAATTGAATTTCCGTCCTTTGGAGATCGTAAGAAGTACTCATATTTGTATGAGGACGAAAAATGGTCTTAATACTACACCTTCGGCGTAATAGGCGTCCAATTCCGTTTGTCACTCCTGTAATATGAGGCAAGAACGATGGCGCCCTCTCTACTGTGTGGTGAGGTCGAAACGTCCCTGAGCTCCTTGTACGCTGACTTTGTCTCCAACCATATCTGTTCCTCTCCAAGCTCTCCAACGTCTCGTCTCGTCTGACAAGTTGCAACATTTGTAATAGTTTAGATAACAGTGGACCGAAATAGGCGAATGATATGATGTGAATAAAAGATATAAACTCATTTCGCATGTATTGTGAATCACAGAACCGCGAGGACAGGTTTGCGAGATAATTGTATAAGCCAGTTAGCAGGTAGCTTTTTTATAGACTTTTTGTGACAGACGATCATTCTGACCTAGCATTAATAACCCATCAAGAAAACGAAGTGTCCCATCCACCTCTCTCTTAAATGTGAACTTTATTCTGGGATGCATCTCATGAAGATCGGTTAGTAACACATCAACAACTCTATCAGGAATTACAGCAAAAACGACATCCACATTTTTTAACCAGCATCTCAGCCTTTTCGGACAACTCTTGAATGCCCTCTGCTTTAATGTATCCATGAAAATGTCGACCAGTACCAGAACTACATTATAAGAGAACTCTTTGCTTCAATCTGCAAATAATACTCCCCTTGCCAAACGGAATAGCAACTATTCAGGAAATGTTCGATGAATTTCATGTGCACAGTCGTTACGAGCTACAACATCTTTAATTATTTTTATAGTTTCCAATATTCGCAAACAATGAAGCTACATCAAACTCAACTACATAGTCTCGTCTTCATTCAACACGACATTTTCCAAAAACTGTACAAAAACACTTTACCTAATCTATTTTTCATAATAAAACATACAAAATAACTATTCACCTGCTTAATTTTCTCAAAATATTCCATCAGGGTTCCATAAAAATACTATTAAATTGTTTGTTAAATGGCATAATACAGTAACTAACAAAAAGTTTTTATAATGTTTCCGCAAAATAATGTTGTAAATAACAGATACGACAAAAATTACACGCATAATTCCAACGTATCTTGTAGTATGTATTACTTACGATCAATAACCATTTATGACCACCGGCGTAAAGTGAAGTAAATAATACATACCACAATTTTTAGATTCTCTTCTCCGTTATATATTGTCGTAAGTGCAATTCCGGCAAAAATATGAAATATATCAGAGAGGTAATTATATCACTATAAAGATAGTATCTTTGTTATTGATCATGCCAATTTTCAAAGCAATCCATTGAACTATGTGAATACCGTACACATTTCAAACTTTAAAGTGCTCTCCTGTAAACTTGCCATTTTCAACTTACGACAACTTACGTAGGGGCCGTCGATGTACTTAATGGAGGTTTTTTGACTCAAAGCCGCATTTTCAGATGGAAGCAATCCGCATGGTGAGTAGGTAGATACCGGATTCGGATGAAATGTTTTTTTCCGAGGATATCGTAATTTCATCACTTAGGAGGCAGAAAATAAGCGATGGCGTACCTATAAGATTATATTTAAATATTATAAATCCTGGATTTTTGGGTCGTTCAATATTGACAAAAAGTACCTATGTCAATTGAAAGACAATTGCATAATTGAAGGGGAAAAAAAATTAAGAACGTTTTCCGAATAATTAATAAGTCAAAGTTTAGTTTTTCGTACAGAATTACAATTAACCAAAGAGTCAATGTGAAAAATTCAATGCCTAAGGGGTGAAAACAGGGTTAAACGTCTGAATTAATAAAATATTATTTTTTAAATTAACGATATGATTTTTCTTATAAAAAAATATTGATAAATAATAAAGACAAGATTTTTAAGCGTTAAAGTGGGGTTAAAAGTGTGTATTGAGAACGTGTCCTATATTTGAAATTGGAGAGCGGTGGTGGCTCAGTGTTTTAGAGGTTGGACTATCAATCCGGAGGTCGTGAGTGCAAATCCTGGCTCTTACCAATGAGTTTTTTCGGAACTTTTTTGCTCTTGACGAAGAAAAACCGTCGTAAAGAAACCTTCGTAAGTAAACCCGCGAAAAAATCCAATAAAAATATTATTATATTATTATGTGAAGTTCCCAACCCGCTTTGGGCCAACGTGGGGAGTATGAGCCCTCGTGGGGAATAATGCCTTTCATTTATATTATAGGAGGTCCGTGCCCAACACTAATGTCCCACATTAAAAACACTTAAATATCATTATTCTTAACTTGAGAGTTGTGGCTACCATTCATCACAATTTAAGGAGATGAAATAGGGAGTAAAACACTGTATGAAGAATACATACCCATACCCTTATCATACTCGGACGAAGTCGCGTGCAGGTAGTTAATTAGTATAGGTACCTATTTTATAATTAATACTATTTGAGCTACGATAAAAAAATAAAAATAAATAACTATATATCTTAGGACATCTCACACAAATCGACCTAGTCCCACGGTAAGCTCAATTAAGGCTTGTGATGTGGGTACCAGGCGACGATATATATATTAGATAGACACATATAGATACTTAAATACATAGACAGCCATGACCAAGGAATAAATGTTTGTGATAAGTAAATAGGTACACAAATAATGCCCTCGCCGGGATTCGGACCCGGAATTTCCAGCTTCGTAGACAGGGTCCACAGAGCACGGACCTCTTTAGTGTGTAGGCGCCCTAAGAGTTCCAACCTCCTTGGTCACTACCAACTAGGCTACGGAGGCTGACACGACTAAGATATTTGGAGCACCGTAGCTGCCCGATTTATCTGATGGCGACTGCACTACGAATAATATTTTAATTCAGTGCTGCTAACTATTCTAACTAATGTAAACATTTAAGAAATATGGGAACTAAAATGTACCTAGGAATCATATCGAATATTTATTAACAACGTTTCATGTTTATGCTGATCTACTTACTTTTTTTCCTGTTTACTTATTTATACTTGGCCCAGAATTTTAGTCACAAATCGAACGCAAGCGAGTGCTCGTCAGCGCGCACCAATGTAATATGACCTCGCGATTTATCAAGTTTCTAGGGTTTCTAAAGGGGATTTAATTACAATAAATAGCGAGATACGAATTGATCATCGTCTATCTATAATTTTATGTCCCAAATGCACGTTCGATACAGACTTTTTCTGTTTTGGAATGCAAGAAGATGGAGATTAGATTCAGGAAGGTCACGGCAGTAGGCTTTTGGGTTTGCCTTACACTGGTTGAACGCAAACTAGTAGTCGGCGAGGGTCGCAACACCACCAGCCCTGCTGCGCACGCGTCGGATATTGCAGCACAGTTCTACTTCACTTAACCAGGCAGGTCTCCGCAATGAGATAATTCTTAACGCGGTTATATAATCTGATTCATTTCAATCCGATTTCGCGGTTTGTGTATTAGGTTTAAGCAAAACCAATCATGATGCGATATTACCTTGTATTACTTACTTACTAAAATAACTCTACATTATGAATTCTTTATTTAAGTATGAATATAAAAATTGATCACTATTGATATAAATTATGGTGAAATGAATTATTAGGTACTGATATACCTATTCTTGTGAGGGAGACGCACATCGAAACTTTCATTATCATCATCATCATCATCAGATCAGCCGAAAGATGTCCACTGCTGAACATAGGCTGCCCCAAAGATTGCCAGATAGACCGGTCCTGCGCCACCCGCATCCAGCGGCTTCCTGCGACCTTCACCAGGTCATCAGTCCACCTTGTGGGGGCCTATCCAGATGCACGCTGCGCCTCCCGGTACGTGGCTGCCACTTCCGCCCCAATGGCCATCGGTTCTACCTGCAATGTGCCCTCACTGTTCAGTTTAGCTATTCGAAGCTATATCGATATACTTTGGTTCTATTGCCTCCTTTCTAATACGTTCTCCCAGAGAGACTCCTAACATAGCCCTTTCCTGTGTTCTTTGGCTGACTACGAGCTCTCTTTTGAGACCCAATGTAAGCGACCACGTTTCAGTAGATGCCGTGCACCACGTGTCATCACTGGCAACAGGTCGAAACTTTATCCAAAAGAATTATTTTGTACAACTTAAATAGGATTCCGGATCTGTAATATTATGCAGTACTTACATACGTAGTAGGCAAAAAATCACAATGGAAAATTTATCAATAGCTACGTGCATTACTAATAAACTATTTTTAGTTAGTATAATGTTTCGCCATTAGGTGCTGTTTTTGATGTTACCTTTATAATTTTAGTTTTTTACTAGTTAAAAACATGCTATAGGTCATGGAAATAAGTAGGTGTATTTACCGTATGCGGATCAGGGACCGGACCCGCTTACCCTAACCCGTTCAAAACCCCGGGGTATTTTAAGGCTGGGTTCCAAAAACCCCTTCATTTTGGTAACCTTGTAATTCGCTTACCGGTTAACAGATATTAACCGCTTCATTTGAATTAATTCAGGTTAGCGCTTACCGATACAAAACCCTAGGAAAGGGTTACCGCTTCAAGCGCTGATTAAATGTCAGCAAGCTGTTATAGCTTTTACACCAACTGAATATGGTCTATTATCGTCGCACCCAATTCCAAACATAAGGGCCCCTCTTGCGCGCGCGCTGTTTTCGTTCGAATAATCTGGGGCCACGGGCAGTTAAAAATACGTTTTATTTTTTTTCTACCGTTTGGTTGAATAAGTTGAACTCGTAAACAGGGCCTTAAATACCACCTTTGTTAGATTTATCGGATTCTTAGATCACAAAAACCTTTAAGAATTCGTTTTTTTGCAACTTAAGTTTCAATTATTATAATACATATACGCCGATATTTTGACACGTTATTATTATTATATATACCAAGGAGTACGATTTTGTAAGTACCCTTTGTTGTAGAAAATTTAGGTTCGTGGATTCCCAGCGTGCGCAAAATGCGTTGTTTGCCAAAATCCTCGCACGGAATAACCACCCCGGTATCGGTACCATGTACCATGCCACTGGAACCATCTTAGGGTTCCGTAGTAAACTAGGAATCCTTATAGTTTTGCATGTCCGTCTGTCCACCTGTCTGGCCGTCTGTCCGCACTCGACAGCCATTTCGCATACATATGTATTAACACATACTAGGTGAAAAATGTCTATATGATAATATGACGTTTCCATGCATTTGGGGATTTTGTGGTCTGTAATACCCCACCTCGTATGCCGCAAGTTAATAACGCCGACAGAGTGGTAGAATAAAATAAACAAGAAAAACATTTTTTAAAGTGCGAATGTTTTTTTATTTACTGTAATCTTATACAGTGGGTATCATTGGATAGATCTTTGAAAAAAAATAAGGGTCCCAAAACAAAGTCAGTATTTTCAGAAATAGCCGCTCTAGAATAAATAAAGTGTCCTTTACAAAAAAAAAAAACAAAACTATTTGGAACATAATAGGCCTAGCCGTTTTTGAATAAATACGGAACCCTACACTGAGCAAGGCCCGACATGCTCTTGGCATGTTTTTAAACCTACGTGTGAAGTATCGGATATATTTAAGTATTTTTTCTAAGTTGCTAAATGAATGTAATATTTTCTTTGTAAATGTGGTACATTACTTATGAGGTCAATTTATTGTAAATTTAAACTGCCCGTGACCACAGAATATATAAAGTACAGAGCTTCACTGCTTTGATGTTCACAAATGCCGGCTTTTTATGTACCTACACAATTATTATTACCAAACAAAACGACGCGCGAGGCGACGCGAGCAGCTAAAATGGGCCGTATTGCGTGACGGAAAGGTCGCTTATAAGCCGCACGCCGTCGAAAACAGGGTTGTCAATTATTGTAAATTAATAAAATAACGAACGGAAAATGAGGCGTCTGACAAATACATTACTGCAATGATATCTACGGTGTTAATAGCATTCGTCTTGATTCAACAATTTAGTTCATGCGTGATTATAGAATTTACCTACGCATTTCATACACGTGATTCAAAAATATTTGTCTCAACTCGGTCGGCACCTTCTTTGTGCTTCGGCCGCGCGTGCCCGGGCGGTATTGTTTGAGGTGTGAGTGAGATAGCAACACGACTTCGCTAACTTTAGGTGAATATCCATCCTGATAATGACACGAACATTCTAAAAATATCTGTAGACAGTATGTGAGGTGTGCAGAAATTAATATATCTGCTTAATGCATTTAAAAATAAAGAATTACGTTAGGTACCTACGCATTCATTACAAAAGCAGCATAAATAAGTAATGGTTTAATCACAATCGTAAGGCAGACGTAACACGGCATTTTCTCTTATATGTACCAGTGTACCTATTTGATATTATGGGAATAAAGTCGGACAACCAAATAATATGTTAGGACAAAAGGCGCGAAATTCAATAAAAGTATGAGAGAACGAAGTTTTTTACATTATTTAAATGTGCCGCTTTTTTACTGACAAATTTGTCCGAAAATAAACCGTTTTGTCTGTAATTGACTTGAGTTTCTGAGAATTTAATTTACTACGAATGTAGGTAATAATAAGTGTATTATTATGTTCCTTACTTTTTAGTATCTCTCTGACGCATCGGCTGTGCGAAAAACGCGTCATGATAATTAACATTATTATTATTATTGCAACATGCTGCTATGCAGTATATTTTCGGCATTTTCATTTAAGATGCACATGTATTGTATAAAATAATCCTAATATTTGCAAGCGATATATTTCGCGATACGTGACGAGCCAGCGTTGTACATTCATTAAATTTAAACGTGCGTTCCGAGACAGCGCGCGCCAACCATTGAATAGACCACGGAGACGGGGCGCTCTGCATGTACTTGTAGCCGCGCGACGGAATCGCGGAGTGACACCCCCTTGCCGTGACACGGCCTCAGTACTATTCGCAAGGCGGCAGTGCGGCATTTGTCAAAGGCTTTGTAATTCGCCGACCAAATAACGCTAATTCAAACAAAAGTGTGCATTATAACTGATAGCCTAGAGTACATATTAAAGACACCGATAGGATAGGGCAAATCAAATGACCATATATGGTAGTGTTGCATTGATTTCGGTTTATTTTTGGTAAGTGCTCCATTGAATGAACACTTAAGGAAATTTTCAACTTAATTTTTTTTTGTGGCTGGGAGCAGTAATGAAGTTTAAATATGAATGTTCTTATAGAGTAAACCACTATTGTAGTTTTCTAAAATCAATTTTATTTTGCATTAGTGCTGCACAGTTTTAAATTATAGCTGACTGTAGGGGATAAAATGGAAAATCACCAGTGAATGAACACGAAATTCTAGTAAATGAACAAATGAAACCAATGAATGAACTACCTTAAAAATAATGTATTAAAATGCAAAAAGTACTCTATTTTTAATTGGTAGTGCTAGTAATATTCGATAATTGAATTTTAACTGAAACGAGACATAATAACTGTAAATATGATTAAACGACATCAATTACAGTTTCACATTTCTGCGTATTCTCGGAAGGTTCAATTAACTCTTCCGTTACCATTGAAGAGTGACCTTATATGTCGCTTTCGTTAAAAAGTAAACTGAGCTCATTCTGCATATCAATTATAGCACTTAAATGCTTTTGATTAACCAAATATCCGTTTATTAAATGTTTATTTCTTCAGTGGCATGAATTTGGACAATTTCGGTGATTTAAATAGCGTTGATTTTGAGATATTAAAACTGGCACTTGATAGTTTACTAGTTGCAACAGCTTTTAGAGGTTTGTCGAGAGATTCTTGGTCATATTGGAATTCTTTATATGTTTTTTTTACCTTTCCATGTCTTAAAACCAGACAAAATACAAAATGAATTATTTAGTTCATTCACTGGTTTTTGCAATCCAATTAATGAACTAACTGTGTTTGCGGTAGTTCATTAAATTTTAATACATCAAGTATTGTTCGAACACTGGCCCTTTGCTAGACAGCACATTTCTATTAAATTCATAGAAAACCAAATCTTATTACAACTACTAAAACGTCAGATATGGAACAAACAATAAATCACGCAATTCCAGTGAATGAACTCCCCCGTTCGATCACTAGGTTTTAAGCCATTTTGAGTTCTAGTTATAGAACATTGGATGAAAAACCACTATTTGAAACGAAATCACATTAAACTATACTTTAATAGCATGATCATAACCTTCCGGTTTCAAAAAAACACGCACTGTACCTGGAAGATGCACGAAACGCACACGATAACACATTAAACACAATGTAAGCTTACCTCAATCCTTATAACACCTCCATATAAAAAACGAACCGCCGCAACGTGCCCACTTTAGATCATCGCCATTTGGACACTGATGCATATGAGTTGATGTGAGTGCTACCAGAACTTGTCAAATAATATTCCTACCCGAGAAAAAAAATATAACGCGTAGTAGAAATGTACAGAAAAGTTATTTTACGAAAAAAACTTGTATTTTGTTCGTTCACTGGATTTGTTCATTCACTGGAGAACTTACCCTATTCGCAAGGCGGCAGTGCGGCATTTGTCAAAGGCTTTGTAATTCGCCGACCAAATAACGCTAATTCAAACAAAAGTGTGCATTATAACCGATAGCCTAGAGTACATATTAAAGACACCGATAGGATAGGGCAAATCAAATGACCATATATGGTAGTGTTGCATTGATTTCGGTTTATTTTTGTTTTGTACCTATTAGCACAGAATATATAAAGCACTATTAATCCTATTTTTTTTCACTTTCACTTTCGTTTGCTGCCAGTGCACATCTCCCGCATCCTCGCGCTCCCGCAAAATTCGGCTTCATAAATATTGGTGTAGTGTAAAAAAAAAGTACTTGTGATTCATTCTACGCTGACCACCATACTAATTTGAAGTAGGCATTAGAAGTTCCCACATGCCTCAATCAAAACGTGACGCCGCTCATCGCTACTTTGAGTATGATGAGGCTTCAAACAAAAGCACCTGCTCGCTTTGCAAAATCAAGTTAAAAGTAAGTATCTGACTATATATTTACCTACATTAATTATAACAGCTCGGTGTGTTTATGTTTTTGGTAATATCTTGTGTATTGACGAAGGTCTGACGGTGGAGTCGGATTAGTCGGAAGGAGCCCCTCGATGACTATTAACAATGCCATCGAGTTTGGGCTCATTTTAAATGTCTTGACGAGTTCTTTACGATAAATGTAGTGTTGAGGGTCTGGTGGTGGTATCGGAAGGCTCCAGTGGAACTCATCGATGAATACTAATAATGCTGTCGAGTGGGGGCTCATTTTAAATGTCTTGACGAGTTATTTACGATACATGTAGTGTTGAGGGTGTGGTGGTGGTATCGGAAGGCTCCAGTGGAACTCATCGATGAATACTAATAATGCTGTCGAGTGGGGGCTCATTTTAAATGTCTTGACGAGTTATTTACGTTACATGTAGTGTTGAGGGTGTGGTGGTGGTATCGGAAGGCTCCAGTGGAACTCATCGATGAATACTAATAATGCTGTCGAGTGGGGGCTCATTTTAAATGTCTTGACGAGTTCTTTACGTTACATGTAGTGTTGAGGGTGTGGTGGTGGTATCGGAAGGCTCCAGTGGAACTCATCGATGAATACTAATAATGCTGTCGAGTGGGGGCTCATTTTAAATGTCTTGACGAGTTATTTACGTTACATGTAGTGTTGAGGGTGTGGTGGTGGTATCGGAAGGCTC
>JALPQI010004530.1:0-12971 GCA_025490895.1 Thaumatotibia leucotreta
CGGTACACGTCCTCTTCTGAACCGGTCACACCTGTCTCTACACCCTGTGGACATTAGTGAACATAAGCGCGATTATAGTTCGAGAAATATTATTTGACCGACTGTTATCTTATTTACAACCTTTTGTTTTGCGTTAATTCTTACTAGACAATCAGCAGTCGAACACTTTTCTATTGTTAGTGACGCAAAACAAAAGGTCGTAAGTGAGATAAGAGTCTGTCGAATAATATTTCCCGAACTATACGTGTTTTGTCTATAGAAAATAGATGTTTAGTACGAGATAAACATACCGACATAGACGGTATACCCCCTTAATCCCCTTATTCATAAACGTTTGTTAACATAAGTAGCTGTTAATAGTTGTTTGTTCCTTTCGGTTTTAACAATGTCCATAAGAGCAAAAGGGATAAACAATTATTAGCGGCTTGTTAAGGTAACAAACGTTATGGGTTAGAGAACAAAGATCAGTGTTTGCCAATTTTACGTATATATTATCAACTCTTCCCGCGGGTGCCGTAAGAGTCGACTAATAGATTGAAGTGTCACTCCACCATAACATTCTTTTATAGAACAATCACAACATAGTGACTACGATCGCTAATCTGCTTGCCAAGCGTGGCGATTATGGGCATAAACCCCTATAATACGTACACAATGCTTAATAGGAGAGGCCTACGTCCAGCAGTGTGCTGAGATAGGCTGATGATGTGATTATCAGAAGATGCAGTTGTCCCTTTTTTAGGCGACAGTAAGTTATTAAAATACTTATTTTTCTAAGGCGGGTGTATAGTCGTTGGACTCGAGGAAGGTTCGGAAGCGACATGAACAGCTGTGGTAGGAGAGGCGGGTGTATAGTCGGACTCGAAGGCTAGCGAGTACAACAGACAGTTACCAGTCGGTTGCCGATGTCCGGGCGGCGTTCGTCCACGAGCCCCAGCTCTGCCCGCGCCGCCTCGTTGTCGAGGAGGAAGGTTCGGAAGCGACAGGAACAGCTGTGGTAGGAGAGGCGGGTGTATAGTCGGACTCGAAGGCTAGCGAGTACAACAGACAGTTACCAGTCGGTTGCCGATGTCCGGGCGGCGTTCGTCCACGAGCCCCAGCTCTGCCCGCGCCGCCTCGTTGTCGAGGAGGAAGGTTCGGAAGCGACACGAACAGCTGTGGTAGGCGACGAGGCGGGTGTAGTAGTCGTTGAATTCGAAGGCTAGCGGGAACTGCTTTTGGAGCTGGAAGTACAGGTGTCATTAGTTTTGGAAAGTTCGGAGATCAGAAGTATCATTCTATGGTAGTTCCAAAGTCATATGTAGTCAAAGTTGAATTTTTTTACAGGGGAAATTTCTCTCAACAAGCTGGATTTGGGCAACTGCAAAAAAAAATACGTGTCTGCTATTTTTGACTACTCTATAACATATATAATAAAAATCAACCAAATCGGAAGAAGAGGGGGGAGGCCTTTGCCCAGCAGTGGGACAGAATGGGCTTATAATAATAACCAAATCGGACCCTTCCTTGTTAGCCCATTTCTATGGAACAAAATTTTTTTTGAGTTTTAATATAAATTTCGCCCTGTAATAAAAGTTGTTCAAAATCAATAATAGAATCATGTTTTATTGTATCACTTGTATCATCATTTAACAATATATAGTAGTCGAAAGTATTGGCTACTCATCTACGAGTGTACATCACATATGGGTCTAATTCTAGGCACATACTAGCCGAGGGCAGAAACGCGGCCTGCGATGGAGTGAGTTCGCTCAGAAGGGTCTATTCACTTTTGACTTGAAGGTTGATGGGTTATATGATCTCGGAAATGTAGGAACTTGTGTTCGTGCGCCAGCCATACCTTCTCCACGTACGGAAACCTATGGTGCGGTGTACAGGGCGTCCCATGACCATGGGACATGCAAGGAAAAGTGCCTTAAATATTCTAGAGAGGATATTTTGTTGAAACAAGACTTTGTTATTTTTAAAGGCAAATAAAACTGCATTCAAAGTTTTTCAAAAAATTACTTGCTTCACCCGAAAATCAACTACAATTACATTTTTTTTCGAATTTTGAACCAAACATTTTTGCGTATATTTCGGCGCAACATCTTTGACAAATGTTTATTGAATATCGCCAATCAAAACTTTGATGGACCAATCACAACTATTTTAAATGGCGGTGTAAGTTTTTATAGGTTGACATTCAAATTCATTGCCGTGATGCATTGAACAGGGGGTGACACTTGTCAACTAAAATTCAGGACCGTTTTTGAAAGGCAACTTAGTATGGCGTGCGGCTTCCATGTTTTATTTGTTCGTAGTTCGATGCCTAGAAAAAGCTAGATTTTTGTATTTTTTTTTAATGCAGTATTATTTAATTTTCAAAATAAAATAAAGACTTCTTTCAACGAAATATCCAATCTACGATATGTAATGTACTTCCCCTTCATGTTCTATACTTTTGGGACGCCCTGAATATGGGACTACTCTGGGTCTGACCTAGTGGACAGCGTCGAGGAACATCAGGAACGTGGGCGTGTACCCCTGCTGCGGCGTGGGACCGATGTTCAGCCGCTTCTGGGACTTGTGTCTGCCATTCCGTCACGAGGGTACGAACTATGGTGCGGTATATATGGATCGAAGTCTAGGTCTGACCTAAGTGCTACTATGGCTCAAAACACAAAAAGTCTGTGCAGTAGCCAGAAGTCTAACTGGACACAGCAAGTTGAACAAACATATGTTTCTAATGGGTAAGAAACAAGAAGCGTCATGTAGGTTCTGTCAGGAATTACAGGAAACTGTTATGCACATCCTTTGCTCCTGCGGACCACTAATGCACAAAAGAAGTATTCACCAAGACAGGCCAGTACTTCAACCTCACTTGGCACAGAATATTACAGCCCAAAGATTCTAGAACTTCCTAGGCTCAACGGGTATCAGTAATGAACTATAAAGCAGGGCTGCCACAATAGATCGCAACTGGTCGATGCGGCGATTCTCTAGCCTATATCTACATTAATAATAATAGGTCAGACCTGGTGGACAGCGTCGAGGAACATCAGGAACGTGGGCGTGTACCCCTGCTGCGGCGTGGGACCGATGTTCAGTCGCTGCTGGAACTTGTGGCCGAGGGCCAGCCATTCCTTCTCCACGAGGGTACGGAAGCCTTCTATGGTGCGGTAGTAGGGGTCTAGGCAGATTTGCGCGAGGGATGACACCTGAGAGCAAAGTTTGAGTCGCTGTTGGTTCAATTGTTTTACATGGTGGAAATATTTAGTAGACTTACGGTCGAAATGACCAAACTTTTGTTCGAAGAATAACGCTTATTCCCGGAGAGTAATGTCAAAACTCCATAGTTATTCGACACTAGTATCTCAGAGTAAGCGTTAGTCTTCGAACAAAAGTATGGTACAACGCAGCCTTACTGATCTTTTTAACCGACTTCAAAAAGGAGGAGGTTTACAATTCGTCGAAATTTTTTTTTTCCAGTAATTTCGGTATTTCCGGTCGTAATTTGTTGACAAGTAATATGTCACTGATTATTGAGTTATTTTTTGGAAATTGTTTATTAATTTCAAACAGCCCATACAAATGAGGTGGCTGTGGCAGCTTTAGACAGTCGTGTCCAAGCGGTGTTCAAACTAATTCCGTTAATTAAAAATTACAACTTCACTTAACAATGAGTTATTATTGGATAAGGTGCCAAAAATTGCTCAGATCGACTAATCTAAAATAGGTCTGGGAGCAGTAACATTTAAGTAGAATAGTACATTACGATACAAGTGCGAAAAACACAACGTTTTTGCACGTGTCTCGTACGGCGTTTTTTAGTACAGACGGCCCTCCGAAGTTTTCGATCTGACGTAAAATGACCCACTTCTCGCACTAAAGCCTAAAAAGTACACCATCTGTACTAAAATAGTACATTACGTTACAAGTGCGAAAAAAATGAAGTTCGAAACAAGTGCAGATAAATTAAAACCAGACCGAAGAGAGTGCTTTAAATCAACACGAGTTACGAATTTTGTTTTCGCACGTGTATCGTACGACGTTTTTCAGTACATATACCCCCCGAAGATTTCGACCTGACGTAAAATGAACCACTTCTCGCACTAGCGCGTAAAAAAAGCGCTACCTGTACTGAAAACATTTTATTGTTTTAAAGTGATCGCTGTAAAGTGGATTTTGTATCGAAGTCGCGGAATAAAAAAAGACAGTTAGTATACTACTGGTTAATATTTTGCTTAGGCCTAACCCTCTTATTCATAAACGTCTGCTAACTTAACAAGCCGCTAACTATTCTTTGTCCCTTTTGCTCTTATGGCCGCATTGTTAAGACCGAAAGGGACAAACAATTATTAGCGGCTTGTTAAGTTAGCAGACGTTTATGAATAAGGGGGTAAGTGTCACTGGCCATTTACTTATCAAAGAACGATGATGGGCAGCAGCATCATCGCGGACACACTACTGCGATCGCCAACCCGTTTGCCAGCGTGGCAATTACATCATAATGCGTCCAGCAGTGTCTGTTATAGGCTGATGAAGTGAAGTACTATCGGTCAAAATTTTGCCTAGGTCTAAGGTACCTGCGCCACCACATCCCAGCCGTCCTCTAGCGACAGCAACACGGATGAGCCTTGTAAGTCCAGCAAGTCGACCACGCAGCCCGCTAGCTGGAACAGCTGTCGTAGCTGCCAGAGCCAGCCCGATTCTTCCACCAATCTGATGAAGCTAACTATTCTTTGTCCCTTTTGCTCTTATGGCCGCATTGTTAAGACAGGGACAAACAATTATTAGCGGCTTGTTAAGTTAGCAGACGTTTATCCCTTAGGCGCATACAGTATCAAAAACGATACGACCGAAATGACACATATCGAAATAAGTAATCAATTGCGACTGTCACACTGAGCAATAGGGGTCAAACTTAAAATCATGTTACGGGTCTTTCCGGTGGACATTTTAAAAGTTAAGGGCTATGAGAGTTAATTTTCTTATTAAACCCTTATTATCATTTAAAGGCACTCCTTTCCTATTGAATTGTATGATAAAAATCACGACTACACTCCTACCAGTTGCCTACTATTGGCCACAGGAAAGAGGGGCTCTATAGTTCAGCTGAACACGCACTTTTTCTTTCCTGTGGTCGATATTTAACGGCCTGTGGACAGGCAGTAATGATTTTTATTATACAACGCAATGAAAAAGGAGTACTTCTTAATGAAGATTAGGCTTTCATAAGAAAATCAAGCTTTATAGGCCTTAACTTTTAGAATGTCCACCGGAAAGACTCCGAACATGGGTTTGCGTTTGACCCATAGAGTTCTAATTGGCATCGATTGTTTACATAAGTCATTTCAGAAATAGAATTTGTGATATATGCACCTAAGGGTTATGAATAAAGGGGTAAAGCAGTACTTGCGCCACCACATCCCAGCCATCCTCTAGCGACAGCAACACGGATGAGCCTTGTAAGTCCAGCAAGTCGACCACGCAGCCCGCTAGCTGGAACAGCTGTCGTAGCTGCCAGAGCCAGCCCGATTCTTCCACCAATCTGATGAAGCTAACTATTCTTTGTCCCTGTTGCTCTTATGGCCGCATTGTTAAGACAGGGACAAACAATTATTAGCGGCTTGTTAAGTTAGCAGACGTTTATGAATAAGGCAGTACCTGCGCCACCACATCCCAGCCGTCCTCTAGCGACAGCAACACGGATGAGCCTTGTAAGTCTAGCAAGTCGACCACGCAGCCCGCTAGCTGGAACAGCTGTCGTAGCTGCCAGAGCCAGCCCGATTCTTCCACCAATCTGATGAACAAATCAATAGAATAGAATAGAATTCATTTATTTGGTGTAAAAAAGTAAACTTAAATTAAAATACATCTTAAACTAAAAACAACACCAAAATGGATGCCACTCAACATATGCCGCTAGCGCAACAATGAAGGCTCGTGGATTAGACTACATTTATTTATTCGCTATTGAAGAAAAAGAAGAAGAAGGATAGTGTTTATTCAGGAACCCAGTACAAAACACAACTGTCAACTAAGAAAATAATATTTTTTAATTATATTAAATTAAACTAAATAATACCAACGTTAGTAAACAAACAATAATTAAGTTTATTGAATTTAGGCACGTCACCTTGGACTTATGAATGTCAACATTATAAAAAATCTACCTTCGGTTCTAACCCTACGCTACTGATCCGAGAAGAAGTCGTTTGTAATGATCTCGTTGGTGATACATTAACCCATCGAATCCCAGGCATTTGAAGTGCTTATGTACTTCCGTCATCATATGATGACGCTGGGGCTCAAAGGGTTGTATACTTAAGACTAAAACTCTGTATGTTTAATGAACAAATAGGAACACTTATTTGGTAGTTGTTCTCTTTTTTAGTAATTGTCATCTGCTGTTAGAATGCAGAGTAAAACCAACTAAAAATAAAATATTTTTTACTGAAGTACAGTGACTTATCGGAAGCGTGTGTACCTGTAGAAGTCAGGGTCAAAGGCGGCAGCGGCGTGAAATGTTCCGCAACACACAAAAGCTTTTAGAAGGCGTGTCTACTGTTGCTATAAACTCTTTCGTGTGAGGTACAGTCGAGTGCATTAATATATAAACACATTTGTAAGGGATCAGTATGGAGAAGTGTATATTATATATTTATGCCCTTGACTGTACCTGTAGAAGCCCGGGGCAGAGGCGGCAGCGGGCGCGGAAGGTTCCGCAACACATAGAAGCTTCTAGAAGGCGTGTCACATGATGTGAAGCTTCTAGAAGGCGTGTCACCTGGTGCACCCGTGTGGGTAATGTTACTATGGGTTGTTTTGTGTGTGGTACCTGTAGAAGCCCGGGTCAGAGGCGGCAGCGGGCGCGGAAGGTTCCGCAACACACAGAAGATTCTAGAAGGCGTATCTACTGTTGCTATAACCTCTTTCGTGTGTGGTACCTGTAGAAGCCCGGGTCAGAAGCGGCAGCGTGCGCGGAAGGTTCCGCAACACATAGAAGCTTCTAGAAGGCATGTCACATGATGTGAAGCTTCTAGAAGGCGTGTCACCTGGTGCACCCGTGTGGGTAATGTTACTATGGGTTGTTTTGTGTGTGGTACCTGTAGAAGCCCGGGTCAGAGGCGGCAGCGGGCGCGGAAGGTTCCGCAACACAAAGAAGCTTCTAGAAGGCATGTCACATGATGTGAAGCTTCTAGAAGGCATGTCACATGATGTGAAGCTTCTAGAAGGCGTGTCACCCGTGTGGGTAATGTTACTATGGGTTGTTTAGTGTGTGGTACCTGTAGAAGCCCGGGTCAGAGGCGGCAGCGGGCGCGGAAGGTTCCGCAACACATAGAAGCTTCTAGAAGGCATGTCACATGATGTGAAGCTTCTAGAAGGCATGTCACATGATGTGAAGCTTCTAGAAGGCGTGTCACCTGGTGCACCCGTGTGGGTAATGTTACTATGGGCTGTTTTGTGTGTGGTACCTGTAGAAGCCCGGGTCAGAGGCGGCAGCGGGCGCGGAAGGTTCCGCAACACATAGAAGCTTCTAGAAGGTATGTCACATGATGTGAAGCTTCTAGAAGGCGTGTCACCTGGTGCACCCGTGTGGGTAATGTTACTATGGGCTGTTTTGTGTGTGGTACCTGTAGAAGCCCGGGTCAGAGGCGGCAGCGGGCGCGGAAGGTTCCGCAACACATAGAAGCTTCTAGAAGGTATGTCACATGATGTGAAGCTTCTAGAAGGCGTGTCACCTGGTGCACCCGTGTGGGTAATGTTACTATGGGCTGTTTTGTGTGTGGTACCTGTAGAAGCCCGGGTCAGAGGCGGCAGCGGGCGCGGAAGGTTCCGCAACACATAGAAGCTTCTAGAAGGTATGTCACATGATGTGAAGCTTCTAGAAGGCGTGTCACCTGGTGCACCCGTGTGGGTAATGTTACTATGGGCTGTTTTGTGTGTGGTACCTGTAGAAGCCCGGGTCAGAGGCGGCAGCGGGCGCGGAAGGGGCGGCGGCTCGCAGCAGCTTCTTGAAGGCGTGTCTCGCTGCGCGGCCGTCTGGGTACTCTGCCGGGACCGGTTCGCAGCCGCCCACTGTTGCTATGCTCAACCCTTTCTCGGTCACTATGTAGAGGGATGCGCGTCGTACGCTCGTCCCGTCACCTGATACTGTTCAATTTACACATTAATAGTAGTAGTAATAATACACTTTTACAAACAATGCATATGCTCAGAAAGTGCTCTAAGGGTAAACTTTTTTTTTTTTTTTAGTTTATTTAGAACACAAACAGTCATAATAAACAAAATACATTAAATCGTACAACATGTACAGAAACAAAATAGGGTATAAAAAGACCTGGAGGTTCATATGTTGTTTTAAATAGTGTTAACAAACTAAAAAGTGGGTAGAAGTATAAAGGGCATAAGGTAGGTAGTTCAAATAAAAAATTAACATAAAAACAATGAGGTACTAGGCAATTAAAGGAGTTTACGTTTAACTAACAATTTAAGACCAGACAACGAATTGCAAAATGGATCAATATCAAACAGATGTTTATTATAAAAATTAGGGGTTCGTCTGAAAAAGGTATGTCTAGAATAGTTTTTACGAGAAAAAGAGACATGAAATAAAGATCTAGGTCGTAAGGGGTAACTTATGCACAGCAAGTGATATTTTCCGCACGTGTGTCCGCGCATGAATTTTCGTAGTTATTTTTCCGCACGGCCTGGCTGGTACTGCCGAGATAGTCTTGTTTTCCTCGCATAATCCATTGCAAAATGTTGTATGATACACATGTTGAAATGTAGGCTTTTTTCTAACTCGTGTCACCGACACTCACCCTGAAAAAAGTCTACTTTTTCCACACTGGTAAATAACTATATCGTACGGAATAGAGTCGAAAAGTGGAAGACTACATTTTTTGTTGACTGAACAAGGTTGGTTCGTAGGTGGATACGCGGGATAGTAAATTTAGCGCGCGATAATTCGCACCTATTATTGTCTATCTTCTGCTGACAACCAAAACTCACTATAAAAACTGTTACTACTCTTAGCAACCTCGTATGTCAGTACTGGAATGGAACCGAAATACGTTTCGGTTGTCATCCGAAGATTTATTGCTATGCCATTGTGTGAGTTAACTGAACACTAAACTGAACGAAGTATGCCAGTAGGAAATTGCTGGCCAAGTTTAACAATGGTACAGTAGGGCCAAATCGATTGATGATCGATAATAAGCTCTTCAGTATACACTGAAAATATATATGGTGGAATAAACATAGGAGTGATCCGTTTCCGCCCATTCGGTATCGTATGTTGATTAGGAAAAGGCTCTGAGCTCCTATTTCCTAGTAAGGCCAAATGCCAACCGGATTCTTAAGGTACTCTCCACGCGAACCCGAGGGCCATAGGCCCGAGAGCACATACCGCGCGAACGCGAGGGCTGAAGGCCCGAGCTGTTAATCTACGGTGTCAGTCAACCCGACGGCCTGTTCAGACGGTTCACTCGAATGAATATTCACTAGAATGATTGCTTCTTTTTTCTTTCATTCCATGTTCACACAATTTAACTAAAATAACATAGAAATTAACATTCACCATTCTTCTCTGTTATAATGGTGTCGGATGAAGTCGTGTCCCTTGGGATAAGTTTAATTTGGTCGAATCTGAGTGAACATTCTTTCTGTGTTCAGACTGTTAATTTTTCGTTTATTCGGAGTGAAAGTGAACGATGCAGAATGAATCACTAATGAATTCATTCGGCACTTTTGTTTCACTGCATGCTCAGCAGTGTTATTCACTAAGGAAACCGCCTTGCTATCAGCGCTGTGTCAGCGCTGCGGCAGCATCGAGCCTAAAAATTGTATTCACTAATGTACTTTAAACGACACTAGCGCTCGGCGACGAATGCGGCGTGAGCTGGAACTACACTGCAGAGTTACCGCCTACAGTTCGAAGACGAGCTGTTCTACGTTAGTGAATACCGTTTTTAGCAGCGCTGCGCTCGACGTCGAAGTGAAGGCTGTCTCGTCGACGAACGCAGCGTCGAATGTGTGAATAAGGGAATAGCATAGCTGACGTGTCATTTCGAGTGAAATATACCGAGTGAAAGATGAAAATGAACAAAAAATTAGCCGTCTGATATCCTCTTAGGGCTTGTCCATTAATCACGTCATACGATTTTGGGTTATTTTAGACCCCCCCATCCCCCATGGTGATACTTAGTGATATTTTCAGCCCCCCCCCCCCCGCCCCTCCAGCCAATATGACGTGTATTTTATTGCCAACTTAAGTAGTCCTTTTAATTTACGTTTTTTATTAAGCACATGTAATGGGAAAACACTTTTTTTGCCAACTACGAGGTAAATATTATGTTTAAAAGGTGTTTTAAAAAAAGTGTAGATTATATATTTACTAGCTATAACGCTATTCAGCAGAGAGTAACAAAAAATTACACGTGATTTGTCCGAAAACCCCCCTCCCTTATGGTGATAATTGGTGATTTTTCTTGACCCCCCCCTCCCCCTATACAATATGATGTGATTAATGGACAAGCCCTTACAGATGTAGTGAGAAATGACTTGCCTTCGGAAACGTTCGTCAACGTCATGTTGTTTCAGTGTATCTCACTGAGACTGACAGTAATAGCTGTCATGCTATTTGAGTCAGACTCGGTGACACTGCCTGAAACAGAATGTGTTTACGAACGTTTCCGAAGGCAAGTAGTTTCTCACTACACCTGTAGCATGACCTCGATATATCAGGCCCCAATTTCACCACATTGACAAGTGCTACAATTGTAAAAATACTGTTTCTCCAATCGAGGGCGTCTATAGGCTACAGTTACCGCTTACCATCGAAAGGGCCGTGCGTTTGTTTGTCACCAACATAAAATGTAGTGCAGGAACTTTAATAAATCAGCAGTAAATAACTACTTTTTTGCGAAGCAAAATTACAATTGTCACAAAAAACACGACAATTGTAGCGAAATTCCGACATATGCCGAATCTCCTGTCAAGATTTAATGAAAATTGTACTAAACCTTGCGACAATTGTCACGGGTTTCGGAAAATAAAATATAGTTTATTAACGATAAAATAACGTTATTACTAATAATTTTATGTTGGTGGAAAACAAGCACATAAACCGTCCGATAATAAGCGGCGGCCATAGCCTACGGAGGCCTGTGACGTCAGTAACAGTGATATTTTACAATTGTCACAATTGTAATTATGGTGAAATAGGCCACTGATGGTGGTTGTTACCTGAGTCGACGTCGGCGGTGGACAGCCGCTGCCGCTGGTAGAGGTCGAGGCTGGAGGGCTGGCGGCCCTTCAGCGAGCCCCAGCGCCCGAAGTGACGAGCGCCACCCGCGCCCCCCCGACCCGCGGGTGGCCGCTCTGTACAAGCCCTTAGTAATGGACAAGCCCTTAGTATGACCTCGATGTATCTGATGGTGGGGGTTACCTGAGTCGACGTCGGCGGTGGAGAGCCGTTGCCGCTGGTAGAGGTCGAGGCTGGAGGGCTGGCGGCCCTTCAGCGAGCCCCAGCGGCCGAAGTGGCGAGCGCCACCCGCGCCCCCCGACCCGCGGGTGGCCGCTCTGTACAAGCCCTTAGCATGACCTCGATATATCTGATGGTGTCTGTTACCTGAGTCGACGTCGGCGGTGGAGAGTCGTTGCCGCTGGTAGAGGTCGAGGCTGGAGGGCTGGCGGCCCTTCAGCGAGCCCCAGCGGCCGAAGTGCCGAGCGCCACCCACGGGTGGCCGCTCTGTACAAGCCTTTAGTATGACTTCGATATATCTGATGGTGGGTGTTACCTGAGTCGACGTCGGCGGTGGATAGCCGCTGCCGCTGGTAGAGGTCGAGGCTGGAGGGCTGGCGGCCCTTCAGCGAGCCCCAGCGCCCGAAGTGACGAGCGCCACCCGCGCCGCCCGACCCGCGGGTGGCCGCTCTGTACAAGCCCTTAGTATGACTTCGATATATCTGATGGTGGGTGTTACCTGAGTCGACGTCGGCGGTGGATAGCCGCTGCCGCTGGTAGAGGTCGAGGCTGGAGGGCTGGCGGCCCTTCAGCGAGCCCCAGCGCCCGAAGTGACGAGCGCCACCCGCGCCGCCCGACCCGCGGGTGGCCGCTCTGTACAAGCCCTTAGTATGACTTCGATATATCTGATGGTGGGTGTTACCTGAGTCGACGTCGGCGGTGGAGAGTCGTTGCCGCTGGTAGAGGTCGAGGCTGGAGGGCTGGCGGCCCTTTAGCGAGCCCCAGCGCCCGAAGTGACGAGCGCCACCCGCGCCCCCCGACCCGCGGGTGGCCGCTCTGTACAAGCCCTTAGTAATGGACAAGCCCTTAGTATGACCTCGATGTATCTGATGGTGGGTGTTACCTGAGTCGACGTCGGCGGTGGAGAGCCGTTGCCGCTGGTAGAGGTCGAGGCTGGAGGGCTGGCGGCCCTTCAGCGAGCCCCAGCGGCCGAAGTGGCGAGCGCCACCCGCGCCCCCCGACCCGCGGGTGGCCGCTCTGTACAAGCCCTTAGCATGACCTCGATATATCTGATGGTGTCTGTTACCTGAGTCGACGTCGGCGGTGGAGAGTCGTTGCCGCTGGTAGAGGTCGAGGCTGGAGGGCTGGCGGCCCTTGAGCGAGCCCCAGCGCCCGAAGTGACGAGCGCCACCCGCGCCTTCGACCCGCGGGTGGCCGCTCTGTACAAGCCCTTAGTATGACTTCGATATATCTGATGGTGGGTGTTACCTGAGTCGACGTCGGCGGTGGAGAGTCGTTGCCGCTGGTAGAGGTCGAGGCTGGAGGGCTGGCGGCCCTTCAGCGAGCCCCAGCGGCCGAAGTGCCGAGCGCCACCCGCGCCGTCCGACCCGCGGGTGGCCGCTCTGTACAAGCCTTTAGTATGACTTCGATATATCTGATGGTGGGTGTTACCTGAGTCGACGTCGGCGGTGGATAGCCGCTGCCGCTGGTAGAGGTCGAGGCTGGAGGGCTGGCGGCC
>JALPQI010004531.1:0-68763 GCA_025490895.1 Thaumatotibia leucotreta
TGAACAAACACTAGTTTACGGGGTCGTGCCTACTTTGTCGCAAATAGCATATTTGGCCCTCCAAATTTGTAGTGATTCATATCGAGAACACAATTTGTCCGTTTCAAATAATTATAAGAGAACTGAAATTTACGTGAATTGTATATTATCTGAGGAACTTATTAGCAAACATGTGTAGTGGTAACATAACGATTGATGTTAGTGATAGATGAGAATATCTTTTTGACGAAATCCTCCTTCATTCTAATAAGGTCTTGTAAAATTCAACATCATCAGTTCACAATACTCAACATGCTACTTCAACATCTTGAGATAGTAGTTTTATTAATCTAATAAAAAAAAATCTAAGTTACAAACATCGAAAGTAGCCTGCTACGTATGTAATCAAATAAGGGACTATTCATAAACGTCTCTTAACTTAACAAGCAGCTAAGTATTGTTAACTTAGGGGACGTTTATGAAGAAGGGGGTAATTAATTATGATTAACACGTTCAAAGGCGTAACTGCTATAGCATTCGGGTTAAGGCCCCCTTTATATGACACAAATGCTATAGCAGTCTTTAATCGTCCCCCTTTCTTAACCAGAAATGTTAGAGAATTCGCTCCGCTATAGAAAATACCCATAGTCCTCGGCTTACTGTCACGTTGTACCAAACCTGGATAAGATTACTGTCACATCACATGATTTTAGCTTAGTTTTTGAGTAAGACAACCTCACCTCCTTGCCCTCTTTTTACGGGCACAAATGCTATAGCAGTCGCGGTACCTAGTATGGGGATTTGTTCAGATGTGCGGCATGTGCGCCGGGAGAGTGCAAATACATAAGATGATGTTTAAATCGTTGTCAATACTGTTTTTATCTATTATTTCTATATATTTTGAATACGTTGCTGTAAAGAATTTTAGTAAGTATTTATTTTTACTGTGAAATGAATTGGAGATGGATTTAAATATGTGAAAGGTAAATTAAAATATTTCCATCAATATGTTTGCCGTTGTGTTTGGCTTACGTTTTCAAGAACATAATATGATCGATAATTGGCTTAGACGTTTAATACTGTTTGTTTACAGCATAACGGGGGCATTAATACATTATTAGTCAAATATATCTGTAATATTTGTAATAACTAGACGATGAAAACTAGAACACGAAAAATTTGTCAGGTTGTTCGAAGAGGCAACTGATAAATCTTCGGAAGAGGTTTTAAGTGTCGAGGAGTTGGAACTATCAGCTAACGAACGAGAACTGGTGTGGCAGGACAATGATATAGAATTTTACTGGCATATTATTATTATTTTATTATTATTTGATAAGCAGGCAGGCAGTTAGAAAACTGATGTAGCCTGTATCCAGTGATCATTGTGACAATAATCATAGTCAAGTTGTAGATGTGATGTACTTGTCTAGTCCATTTTTAAACTTATTCACATTTTGAGCTGAGATCACGTCCTCTGGGAGTTTGTTCCAACATCTCACTACTCGGTTGCTCAAAAAGTGTTTAAAAGGGTTACTGTGAGATCTGATACTCTCTAGCTTTAAGTGATGACCTCTCAGACGAGTGTTGTTATTACGCTTGAACATCTCATGAAAATCCTTGAGGTCATAATGTTTAGTTAGTATCTTATACGTCTCTATTAGGTCCCCACGTTTTCTGCGGTCTTTTAGAGTAGTTAGCTTTAGTTCTTTTAGCCTTTCCTCATATGGCTTGTTTTTAAGTTGCCTTGGCAGTTTTGTGAAGCTACGTTGGATTTTCTCTAACATCTCAATGTCTTTGGCAAAGTAGGGACTCCAGGCTTGAAAAGCGTACTCCAGTATAGGTCTGACGTAAGATTTGTATATTTTTAGCATCATATCTGGTGTAATAGTTTTGAAAGCTTTTCTGATCATGTAAATTATACTTCTGGCTTTTTTGACTGTAGTGGATATGTGCTCTTCCCATTTCAAATTTTCGGAGATCTTAACGCCCAGGTCAGTTTGTGTTCGTACAGCCGTTAGTGGAACGCCTTCCAAGTTATAAGTCAGGCGGGGATTACGATTTCCTATATGGAGAACTGTACATTTGGCAGAGTTTAGATTGATCAACCATTCTTTAGACCAGCTTGCTATGGCATCTAAATCATTTTGTAGTTGGTTATAATCAACGAGTGGGTTAGAAAATAGTTTAGTATCATCCGCAAAGGTACTAATACTGCACTTGATGCGGTGTGGAAGGTCAACCGTGTACAGTATGTAAAGCACCGGGCCCAGGACTGAACCTTGTGGTACTCCACTGGTAATCCGTCGTTGCTGAGACTTGGTCAAACCAACTCTAACTTCAAAGGTTCTTTGCTGCAGGAAAGCCCTTATCCATAGTAACAGTTTCCCACGAATTCCCAAATGTTCTAGTTTAAGAAGTAGCCTTTCTGTGGGAACTTTGTCAAATGCCTTTTCATAGTCAAGATAAATTACATCTGTAGGGTCCCTGTTATCAAAACTTTTTGTCCAGGAAGAAAGGCAGGATAACAAGTTGGATACTGTAGATCGATGCGGGCAGAAACCATGCTGTTGGTCACCTATCACACTATGCAAGGCCAGAAATCCTCTTATGTGTTTAACTATAATTTTTTCCATAGCCTTACATGCCACACTAGTAAGACTTATTGGCCGGTAGTTGGATGGTTCAAGCTTGTTGCCCTTTTTGTATACTGGGGTGACAGTAGCTGTTTTCCATTGCTCGGGTAAAATTCCTGTGTCGTAAGATGTCTGCATTATCATTGCTAATGGACCGAGTAAGGCATCACACTTTTGCAGTAGTATAACAGGGATTTCATCTGGACCTGGTGCAGAATCTGTTTTCATATCTTTAATGACCTGTTCAACTTTATCGACTGAAAAAGTAATATCCGCAATGCTCTCCTGAACTTTGAGTGATGGATCAAGTTGTGGTAGCTGTCCCTGGGGTTCTATCTGAAAGACATCCTCAAACTGTTCCGCAAATGCCTCAGCGATGTCAGGGGCACTTGTTACAGTAAGTCCTTGTTTGTTGCTGATGACGCTGGGTGTGCTCACTTTTGATGCTATTTGCTGGCGAATGTAGGAGTAAAAACGCTTTGAGCCAATTTCCAATAAGTTAGTTTCATATTTAATTCGGCACGCTCTTATCCGGTTAGTTAATTTGTTATTAAGCTTCCGGTAAACTTTGTGATAATCATCCAAACCAGTTAGCACATATTTATTCCAGAGTTCTTTTTTCTGTGTTCATATGTAATCGACTCCCGACTAAGTTATTCTATAGCAGTCGAATGCTATAGCAGTATGCGTCATTAACTACCATATTTCTCATGTGTCATAATGACACGCATGCCATAGCATGTACAAAATTTCCATACAAATTTATGTGTCATTTTTGGTCGGAAGCCAAACTCCTTACCGTCCGTGAACGTGTTAATTAAGCTACCGTGATCTCTGGACATCTGAAAGCATGTCGTGTAAGTTACTCAGCTAACGTGATTAAAATTACCGATTTCAGGCACTGGTATCACCGCGAGCTACTAAGCTATGAACTATCGGCTATTTTATACACGAACAAAAGATACGCACTCCCATGTAAATAAAAGAGACTATAATAGCGGCGGTAATAGCTGATAGCTGGGCGAAATCGCCGTGTCGCGGTGAGACTAGTGCCTTAACTTAAGCTAATTGTACATTTCGGTTTGCTTTACCAAGGGTATTCCTTTAGCCAATAAAGTATTTATATGATCCTTAATTAGTATAATGACCCAAACACAAACATATTTGATACATTTTAGCTCTATTAGCTTATTCTAATAAATGTCAAACCCGAGTGCGCGTGTGAGAATTCTTAAAGCAACTACCAACATGTGGCAAATATTGCGATTTCTGTTTATCCAACAATACCAATACCTTTTTGGCCTGGCATTTTCAGCCGCAGCGGCCGCCTTGAACGTAGTTCGTTGAAGATGGGACGATGCACGGTGCCAGCGTGTCTACGCAAGTAGCATCCCACACCAATATCCGTCTCAGGCTCCAAGAAACCAAAGACATCGTCAGGTCTCTTACCATCATCTTTAATAATACCAGTAGGCTCAAGAAGAGCAGGATGCTTAGACAAGTTGCCAATCGCTAGCGCTTAATAGTAGCGTATCGTAATTTTCCCTCTCTGTCACTCTTCTTTCATATTAGTGCGACAAAGACAGTTAGCTGCCTTTCGTTTACGATTGACATTTATGCGCTAGCGATGGGCAACTTGTCTAAGCACCCAGGTACGTTGATCGTGGCAAGAGACCTGCGGATTATGTCGTTAAGCGTCGCATGTCTGGAAATACGGCCTGCGCTTTTTTGACAACTTAGTCCGTGGTGTCCCAGACGGTTCACGTCTGTGCCACAACACAACAGAATATTAGTTCTCGATAGTCGCTATAAAATTAAATCCATTTCTACGATACCTACATTATTATGTGTGTTCCAGAGACAAACTACATAAAAATACAATAATAATGCATGCATTGTCAAAAACGAAACGATAAAAAAAATCATTGATTTGACACAACATAATAATACCTATAATACACATTAGAACACAAAATAAATACGAATATCAAAAAACTAAGTGCCACAGAATGGTCTCTGTTTCAGCATATTGCTTGGCTGTAAACACATTATGAATTATTATTAGTAGCATTTTCATTAAAGGTATTCCGTAGAACTGCTGTTTTTAGGGACAATCATATTAAAAACTCAACGAACAAAATGTACTTATTTAAGTAAAATAAAATATAAAGGAATGCAGGACTGGACGGGATCGTAGACTTGAAAGCTTTTTTACAACTTCTTTTTACATCCCGTTTCTATGTTAAGGCGTTTTCATCAGGTTTGTGCAACATTTCAGTACAAGAATAAGAACAAGTAGTATGTATATATTGTACATGTCTCCAATCCTGTAAGTTACGTTTAATTGGTACACACCTGGGACCTGGGTTTTTGAGACTTTTGGGCCAGGCGGCTTATGATGGTCCCGTTTTTACCGTTTACGCGTCACATTCGCACTTGCATACCTGTTAGAACGTAACAGCAACTATGACAAACTATAACGGGACAACGGGACCATCATAAGCCCACAGGTTACTTACCATTATACTTAGGAAATATGCTTGATTATTGTTTCTTTCTAACAATTAGGTCTTTTCACTTAATGAAAAAGCATGTTGCCGATTATTTAATTGATTAATGCATGATCTTTTATTCTTCAAAATCGATTTTGATATAATTTTTTTGTTTGAGTAAGTAAATACTCGGCCCCATTCTCAAAAGCTTGTAACTTGTAATACAAGTAGAAGTCTCTTTTGACACTATTAATTAATATATAAGCACTTCTGCTTGTATTACAAGTTACAAGCTTTCGAGTAATGGGGCCCTGGTATTGGCGATGTAAATATAAAAAGACTTAAGGTATTCATATTCTTACAGGAGATAGTAGAGGGAGCAAGAGGGAGGTAGTTTTATATGCAAACACATAAGGGGAAAGTAATAAGTTTTAATCTCGTGATTTATTTTGATATCATCGTCATCTGAAAATATCCTTCTATTTAACGTGTGAATTGACGTGTTTCAAACTAGATTAAGATCTACTTAACCCTCTCTTTGTTCACTGTAGTTGTGCCAACAAACGACCCCGCTGAGGTCAGGGGCATTAGGGATTGCTCAGAGGCTTAAATATTTCATGGTCAGATTATGTTAAGACCTTTGTAAGCTTTTACAATGAAAAACCAAAACCTTTTTATTTCGCTACAAAACCTTTGTAATTATATATACTTTAACGCAACAAAAAATTCTGAAATGTAAGTAACCCTGTTGTTACTGATTAAATTTACTGACAAGACTTGACTATGTCCTTAAAATTTGAACATTCCCGGTGGAGTAATGTATCTTGCTAAATCGCGCAAAAAGTAATTTAATACACAGTTAGCTCTCACATTTTAACTCAGTCCGTGACATTACTTTGAAGTCTAGTTTATAAAGATGACGATTTTTAACAGATTAAGGTAAACGCAGGTATTAACGCCCCCCTTAAGGCATTTTTTTAATCAGGCCTAGTTTTTAAGTATACACGTTGTCCCAAAATTAAATTTTCCTATTTTATGTGCTACTATGATAATTAAAAAAGGTAAATAATGAGTTACTCGTCCTTTAATTGAACATTAAGATATCAAAAATCTATTTCTAAATTACAGAATCGATTTCTGCTATTAACGACCCATAAAAATGGGTGTGAAGGTATCAACGATTTATAAGCAGCCATTACCGATTGAGTTCCAATAGTAGATTGTACAACAAGGGCATAAAGGGAACCATTTCTACCCGAGGCAATTTTATGTTAAAATAGTAGACGAGGGTAAAAATGGACATTTATGCCTTTGTGGTACACCGCCTTTCACTTTAATTACGAAGAAAATAAAATATATTTATGTAGGTAATATTTCTAAATTTCCAAGTTAAACATTTCGGAGCATTTTTGAACGACAATCGAAATGATGTGATTTACTAAGTTTCTAATGTGTTCGTTTTGGAAGAGGCTGATCGGGCAACTCTTCCTACCAAAGCCACATGTCTGTTAAAACTTGTATTTTTGTCATTAGTAATTAATGGCATTAATAAACATTTCCTTAATATTATAACTACCTACTTATTTAGGTACGGTCGGTAATACCTTCTTATGGTTGGTATCAGCGATTTCTATGAGTCGTTGATAGAATATGTAAGAACTAACGTAAAATGTATTACCGATCCATATTAAACAATAACAATATTGTATTTTTATTATCTTTGTCGCTACAAAACACTTTCTGATTACGTGATATTAAAAATTTAGGACCTAAAAGCACTTTTAATGGATAAAACTTCGTCATAAACAATGTCTAAGATAATATCCGTTTTCCAAAAATATTGTATTTTGGTTAACTTTATAACATCAAAAGAAAAAAACCAAGTGCTAATGTGTATGTCGTTAATAGTTTTTTGAAAATTACAATTATTTTGATCTCAATTATTCTATAAACATACTTATGTTTTCATAGAATAATATCGTACGAGAAAGAAAAAACTAAACATGACATTTTAGTCATTACCGACCTATGGGTCGTTGATAGCTGCTACTACTAAAAATAATGAAGCAATCACCGCCCAAATTTAATTTTATATTTTATATATGATATTGGATGTTATTTGATAAATTGTGATAAAATATCTGTAATTTATAAATAAATGAATATGATTAGCAATGAATGTAGATGTAAAGTAGTCAATTGTTAAAATAAACGTCTTAGACAGATAAGTCGAGTCCTTACTTGAAAGTGCAAGCGCCAGTATGGAATGTCCTTCTTTCTCGGTACTCACAACTTGATTGATGTATTTTTATCTTTTATCGAACTACCACTCAAACTTACTTAACCGTACCCTATACTCAAGAAATAAACGCTTCTGGAAAACAACCTAACTACCCTCACATAATTTGTGGCAATGAAAAAATACCGAATTCCTTATTAGGTCGCTAATACCTTCGGATTTTCGATGGAGCGTTAATAGCTGCGTTTACCTTATATACCTAAGCCAACTTTGAAGGGAACAGCTTAAAGATAATATGTTATTCAGAATATTTACATATTACCTAAATATTCGTACTCCGTATAACTGAACACCAATAGCTGCGGATCTGATTCATCCATTTTTTTTAATATTTTGGAACATCTTACTCAAATCGACCTGCTCCCACGGTAAGCTCAAGTGATGTGATGTGGGTACTATGCGGCGACATATAATAGATATAATTGTACATATTATAGATACATTATATATAGCTAGGCTAGGTACATAGGTACATATAGAAAACTACGACCAAAGAACAAATTTAATATTTGCGATAAATAAATACACAAATGATACCCTCGCCGGGACTCTGAACCTTCAGCTTCGTAGGCAGGATCACTCCAACTAGGCTATGGATACGGACTTACGGAGACTGCCGTTTTAATTCGGGTTAAGTCTTGCAACTCAGGGAAACATAATATTAAGTCCTTCGATTTCCAATATCTCGGAGGCAAAACTTTTGAATTTCATTCTAAGAAGTACGTGTACATCAGTAGCCCTACCACGAGTTGGCAAGTAACATTTACGTTAGCATTTACTCGTTACGTAAAGCAGTCAGCTTGCACATGATGGATTATCAAGCAAATAACGATTTACGATTAGTTTACATATCGAGTAAACGCTAACGTACGTACGCTACATGTGTCTCGGCTAGATGGAGCATCCATAGAACGATTAGTTGTGCAGGGATAAGTGGAAGGTGTCAGGGCCAGGGGAAGATCGCCAATGAGATGGACCGACCAGATTAAAGCCAGTATGTCGGCCACAATAAATGAATGTTCACGAAGAACCGCCTTACGGGAGGAATGGCGACGTATCGTTAAACAAGTCACTCAAAAAACTACATAATGGCCACGACCACTCTGTAAAGTGTGTAACGAATAAGAAGAGAAGAAACGCTAACGTAAACGTTACTAGCCAACTCATGATAATGCCACCTGTGTGTTTACCATGAACTGCCGCTGTGTTCAGCATGGTGTTAACCCACTCCATTTACGACATGACTATCAGCGGCTCTTTTAAAATAGAATATTTATACCTCAATGCAATTCAATGCATCGATGACGTGTTTTTTTTTACAAAATATCGTTCTCCGCTTTAGTTTGAACGTAGCCTTAGAGTAGATACAAGTACTTACGGATTTTCGGCCCTCCTTTAATGGAATCCTTTTTTTCATAGCTACAAAAAAATATAATTACTCATCAAAACGTTTAATGTAACGGTTAAAATATTATAGAGTTAAGTAACTTAATGTTGCATAAATAAGTTACTTACACGGGATTAAATAGGTGAATCGTTTTTTTAAATTAAACTGCCGTAGTTTGAATCAATTGTTTTTTTTTTTTTTTTCAAAGACTATTTAGTTCCCGAGAACTTATTTTTATGCTTACTTATAAAGTATATTTTTAATTCTTTCCATATAATAGAAATAATTTATACCTATAATTTTAATTGGTATGAAAAATAGCTAATTACCATTAAGTTTGTTTTTTTTTGTTTTGTTTAAATATATCATTATTTCTACTCATAATAATTAGCTTTTTTTAATAAATTGCTATTAAAAATATTCCCTATTGTTTCTGTTTTTCATATAATTATTTTATGTGAAATAAGTTGGATATATATTATCTCCAATAAGTACGTATAAAGAAAGCTCACTTGACTATCCTGACTAATAAATAACTCGTAAGTGGTAAAAACGCATAATACACTGGAAATGGAACCAGACAAACAAATTTAGACATTCCTTTTAATTTATTTCCGTCATTAGAAATTTGCTGGAAATAAATAGATTAGTTAATTTTTAAATTGTAACCTTTGATATCTTATAAATCGACGCTTATCATGAACAACACTGCATCTCAAGATACTATCTTGTCGCAATTAGAATTCTAATAATGAAGCACTAGAATTCCAATTGCAGTAGCGTATTATTTTGGATTACAGCGTTGTTCATGATAAGCACCGAAATAAGAAGTAAGCCCTGGCACCTCTCGCCTCCAGGTGAAGTATTTTTTCCTCAAAACGTTCTCTTTGTTATTCTATTTGAGTAATTAACGTCAGTTTGAAAATTTGATTTGCATTTCCCTGCCACCTGGGATCCTTAATAATAAAAGGATACATTTTTGAAAGCAGTATTTTTTTAAATATTTTATTGTCATAATCTTAAAGTACCCTAAGTGGGTAGGTAAATTATGTATTAATTTGAACTGCATTCTTACAATATATTTGGGTGTTCGTGAGTGTTTTGTGGTTTCCCTACCTGCCATGTGACCTCATAATGTTTAACTATATCTATGCATACACCTATTTTTCGTTACAAGAAATGTCAATGAAATAAAAATATGATATTGCTGGTAAGTATTTTGACAGCATTATTGGTCATAATATTTTCTTCGGTTACCGCGAGGATTACTCATGAAATAAAACTATGAAAACGGATAAACTCGCGTATATTAACTAATTTTAACTTCATTCCGACGTTTCGAACACTTTACAGGGTTCGTGGTCTGCGGATGACTGACAATGGAGGAAATTTGATAGATCTACCTCCATCAAAATAAGAAAGATAAGTACAAAACTACCCACCAAAGAAAAATTACTAAACCAGACAATAAATTTTAAGGGTGGATGTACATACAAAATTTGCAAATTAAGCTAGTTATTCATTACAAATATTTTCAGAATGAAGACAAGAGACAAACTAAATAATCTACGCCGGTTCTATCCCTACGCCACTGCCTGAGAAGTATTTCCTTCCTTTGTATGATTGTATTGTTAGGAAGGTATCCCAAAATTGGGACCGGCAAGAAACTCAGCGGGACAACTCTTTTGAAAAAACATTTGTAGTACATCTTAAGATCATCATGCATTAAACCAAAACATACAATTTTGATTAATAAGGAAATTTAAAATAATTTTGAAAAAATGTTGCCAGTACTAAAAAGGGGGGGGAAATGGTCACCATTATTGGTCGTTTAGGAGACTACGAAATATGTAAGCGTCTAAGTAAAACCTTCTCAATTTTGCACTTACCATAAACACGAAATTGACCTGTTTCTTTATACAAATTAAATATCTTAGTATCCTTATAGCTATAACGACAAAAAAGACGTTTATCACCAAACAACTGCTAAAATAATACTCGATTTAGATATTTTTATAGCAGGAACGACAGACTGACAAAATTAGACATTGACATAACTTTACTGCTATTGATAAGTCTTAAAGTAGGTAATTTATAAAAACATTAAAAAATAAATAGTGTGACGTGTCTTACAGGTAAGTTACGGTGAGTATAGCCGGGGCTAAATGCGAATAAAATTATAAATGAACTAAAACTATATAAAACTAATTAAAACTATCAAAATACACAAATATACCTATAAAAAGAAAACCCCCTACAATAAGTCCGCCTGCGGCATGGAACCCATTATGCTGGCGGCATTCCCTCTCTGTATTGCCAAGGCGATACGTTGTACGGTTCTCTCCCGTGCTCTCGATCAGCCGCGTCGACAGGGCCCTTACGAAAGCCTTCATGTCCGCAGTTACGATAGTACAAATCATATTCAAAATGACACATACTTTCACTAGGTCCTACCGTGTAATTAAGTACCCATCAAAACAAAAAGGAATAATAAAAAAATATCCTAACTATTACTGTATTCCTTGGTTAGGTACAGTCGCCATCAGATATATGGTAGCAGTCGAGGTCCCCAAATAAATCGGAGCAACGTAAAATTTCAATAAATTCGTTACGTGAAAAAGGGCAATAATTTAGAGGTATGTAATTCGTCACAAATTTAGGAGCAACCACTTTTAAATGAATTCGTAACGTATAATTAGGCAAAAATATCGGAAAACAGAGAGAGCAGTCAGGGTGGTCGTAAATATCTCAACATTTATGGAAAATATACCTTATTGTCATATACACATCGCTTTAAATTCTTTATGGTCAGCCACACGTCTTGAATAGGTTGTCAATAATTTGAATTTAGAACAGAGTGGTTTGTTGTGACGTTCATCGAAAAGAGTAGACATTTGTCATCGTGACAAATATATTTCTGTCTCTTTCGCAAATTGGACAGATATTATGCCTAAATCATTAAAATGAGTTGTCTAGTTAACCGCTGTTTTGACGTATTGCCAAAATTCACAAAGGTAGAACAAGGAGCAAAGCAAAATTTCGTGAGATGTCGTGTACTCAGTGGCGCAATGAATAGTTCGAGTAATAATTATATTGAAGTATTATTAAACAGCGATTACAATGGGATTTGAAAGTACTGTTGGCATAACAGTGTATAAGTCAATCTAGAATATATTCATAGTCATACAGGGTGGCCAAATTAGATATATACCTACACTTTATTTTTGAAATTTTATTCTAGACATAACACAAAATATATAAAGTATCACTGGTTAAATATTATTATTTTGGGTCGGCAAATTACACATGGAAAATAATAAGACAAATATCCACCTCCATGCAGTAGCATCGCAGATGCCAACCCTTTTCATCGCATTTTTCTTCACTTTTTCACACATTTCCGGCGTTAATTCAGTGATCGTAGTTCGAGTATTTTGTTTTAATTGCTAAAGGTTCGTTGGCCAATTAGAAAAGACAAATCCTTTTAAATAACCCCACAGAAAAAAAATCAGGAGCTGTCAAATCAGGCGATCTTGGGGGCCAGTTAATGTCATCACACTTGCTGTCTAAGCGCGCCATTGCTTGCATGCATAGAGGGAGTAATGGAAAAATTAAATTCCCTAGGGAGTAATAGAAATGTCAGTACGTCATTTAATAATATTTTGTCTTAAAACTTATTTTTTTAAAGAGAAATTCTGAAACTATAAGACATACTAAGTAGTAACTATTTGTTTTTAGGAATCATAATTATCTATCATCGATTTTGATAAAAAAAACTGCATTTATACATTAGAAAAAAAAAACGTTTTGAATATGTAAAAACAGTAAATGTCTCTAAGAAGCATGGGAATGTAGAGACATTTACAATTTACATAAACGTATCTCTGTTTAATAACCCTATTGACCCAACACACAAACAATGCCATAATGACAAGTTTGACAATAATTGTATAATATCACTGTTACTGATGTCACAAGCCTCCGCAGGCTACGTCTACCGCTTACTATCGGACGGTCCGTGTGCCTGTTTGCCACCAACATACAATTATCACTAACAATACACGTGCGACAAGGAAATTCGTAACTCGTGTAGATTTAAAGCACTCCCTTCGGTCGTGCTTTAATTTATCTCCACTCGTTCCACTCCACTTATTTTTTTTCGCACTTGTATCGTAATGTACTATTTTACTTTCGGAAAGTCGTTACAATTGTCACAAGGTTTAGAACGATTTTCGTAAATTCTTGATATGAGGTTCAATCTATGTTGGAATTTCGCGACAATTGTCGTATTTTTGTGACAATATATAATTTTGCTTCGCTAAAAGACGGTATTTATTGTTGATTGCTAAAAGTTCTTGCAATATATTTGAAACACAAACAACCACACGGCCCGTCTGATGATAAGTGGTAACCGTAGCCCATGGACGCCTGCAATGGGAGAAACAGTCAATTTACAATTCTCGGACTGGTCACCGTGGTAAAATAGTATCCGCAAATGACTTTTAGGTATTCTGTTCACCCTTTATAGTTTTTTAGTTCCGTTCAAATAAATAATTTGCTAGCTTTACGATTTTATTTACCTACTTATCCCATATTAATATTTGATTACATCAATAAAAAATCAAAATTGAATTCATGCATTTTTCGATAATGTTCCTTGAAAACTTTTTTATCTAGGAAACTCATTTACTCACCCACAACAGTCGTCAAAATCATCTTTGACATTGACAACTTAAAGTAGTAGTAGTGACAACATAGTAACAAATTAAAATAAATAAATAATAAATAAATAAATAAAAAATAAATAAATAAATATCTTGGGACATCTTACACAAATCAACCTAATCCCACGGTAAGCTCAATTAAGGCTTGTGTTGTGGGTACCAGGCGACGATATATATAATAGATAGATACGTATAGATACTTAGATACATAACACAGCCATGACCAAGGAACAAACATTTGTGATAAATAAATACACAAAGAATGCCCTCGCCGGGATTCGAACCCGGAACCTCCAGCTTCGTAGGCAGGGTCACTGCCAACTAGGCTACAGAGGCTGACATAAACTATATGACGCAGACTTAAGGTGTATTTCCTATAGATGTTCCGATCTTTATGATCATCCTGGCTGCTTCGATATCTTTGAGTCATGTTCGTTCCGATATCTTTACCTACTTGTACGTTACGAATTTATTGAAAAGTGACTGCTCCTAAATTTATGACGAATTACACGCTCCCAAATCATTGCCCTTTTCTCACGTAACGAATTTATTGAAATTTACCGTTGCTCCGATTTATTTGGGGACCTCGACCGCTACCATATATCTGATGGCGACTGTACCTGATTTTACAACGTTAGCATCTTTATGAGACTATTCTACGTAGTACCTACTCGTATCTACACCCTATGGTGTAGATACGAGTAGGTACTCATTGGTACTTAAACGATTATCAATTTATCACTCATATTTTAACGACAAACGGGACTTAATCGCGTAAAATTACGTTTAATATTATTCGTTGGAAACAAGTTCATTCATTTGTATGAAGGCCGAGCGTGTCAGATTTTGTACTGAAATTGTTACTTGCCTATGATTTTAAATATGTCTCAGGCCCTTGAGTATTCATATTTTTTTGTGTTGTTGCAATTAATATTACTTAAGGAGGCATTATTAATGTTTTTGTTCACTTCAACTTACAAAATTTGACGCCCGGAAGCTGCAAGCTGCGATTAAAGACGGACAACTCAGTGGATTTCACTGAGTTCATTTGACACGCTAAGTAGATACGTTTGCTGGATCTATGGTATATATCACATCTGTGATTCTAACGTTTCTGGAATGACATTACACCCGTCGTCGCAGGCATAGGCAGGTCTCAATGATCATTTGTGGCACATTCGTACACTCTTGACTTGTAGTTGTTAAATAATGTTCGACAGCCAAAAGTTGTACCAAATATCACGAAGACAAAAAAATATTATGAAGTTAACACTTTGAGCGCGGGGAGCTTCCGAGGGAAGTTCTTTGTGGGAGGTCCATTTTCACTACAAAGCGGAAAAATCACGGGATCGGCTACGAGCGTACCGCGTAGCACTCGTCCGCAATGAAAGTGTTAATGTCCACTAACTGTCGAACGTGTATCTTATCGGCTTCTTGCCAACTTGCGAATTTTACTTTTCAACGCAGCTAATTTAATGTTCAAAATCTCTTTCATCGGAACATTTCGTGTGAATGAAACGAGCAGTTGAACAGTTTAATGTACCGTCGCGTAGTTGCAGCATAAAGTAGTTTTTCTTAAGAAACGCATTCTGTCGGAAATATTATGAATGGAGAAAGTTTCAACGCGCAATTGAGCTATCCGAATATGACCAAATTAAAGCCAGTATCTTCAACATGTATTGACTTCCACTAAAATAGAATCAAATTTATTAAGAAATAGAATTTAAATTTGAATATTACGAACGGTTTGTAATAAAACAGAAAGTAATTACAATTACCTGCTATAGTAGAAAGCAATTAAATGTACTAAGCCTAAGCACGTACATTAATGATTTATCGAAAAACGAGACTGTATTTAGACATAAGATAATATATGTATAACGAAAGTTGGTGCGATGGGACTAATCCCATCGTCGTAAAAATATGAATAAATACCTAACGGGAAATTTTAAATCAATATTTTATGTACCTACATATCGGGAACCCTAATGACAGCCGAGCTAAGAGGGGCAGGACTCCAGTTATCTGCCTCCTAGCTTCTCGTTACTCGCCACCAACAGCACTCAGAATCTTGTATCCACGCATCTACGCAGTAGTAGAAAACGAATGGAGAGTTCTAAGCTTGCGTCCATGCATAGATGCATACACCATAGAAATAACTTTCTTCGTAAGAATGTAAACCCTTCACATAACAAGACAAGAGTGAATCGTTCTATGTCTAACACGGGAATGAATTTATGAACACTGCAGTAGTGACCTTTTATACTGTCAGGTCACCAGCCACCTGTTCATAGGTTGGTATCATCTACCTGCAAACCTGCATGGACCAAGCAAAGACCACTCCAAGCAAAACATTGCTTATCGTTTTCTAGATTTAGTAACTCATATCTCCGACACGGCCATACTGACAAGACAAGCGTCCTCGCTTGTATCTGAAACAAACACGTACATCAGTAATCTTTGTCACCACTCGGTTACTCCTGACCAAATTATCTGTCTACGTAAAATCAACTCAACTCAAGGAAAATAATTTTATTCTTTGCAACTGAATTTAGGATCACTTAAAGTCAATTGATTACCACCAATTTAAATGCAAGACCAGACAAGTACCACCTGGCTTTCATAGCCACCTTTTACGTAAAACACATGACTGCAAACGTTCGGAAGCAGGTCTCTCATTCGTGGCCTATTGGTTATCACATAACCACACACTACGCGCATCCCCAAGGGATCGCCGAGTCAACCCTGACTCTACGGTCTCTACAAGACCCGACCTCCGCCAGAGCTTATCGCGCACCGCGTACCCACGGACTACTCAAAGGTAGACACCGACTTCTAACGGGCTACGGCTACGATCAAGCCTCTGGTACGGTCGACCAACCGAACTGAGAACCTCATCCTTCATGCCACAACAATCTTCATCTACTTCACGTGGTACTTGGCTTTCTAGCATTTTCATTAACAACAAAATGATATCTGTATTCAATCATTTATGAACTTCAATTTGTTAGACAATTTTGATAGTGCCACCAGCTCAGTTTCAGTTACCAGTAAAATCAAAATTAAGGAAACACAAGTCACGTTTATGTCTATCGGAAACTCACATTGTGACATAGTCACCTCATCCCGTTTAACAACAATAACTTCTTTTGTGGCATTACCAAAATTATCCCAATTAATGAATGATTCAAATTAGTCAACCTCTCGACTCAAACAAAAACGTAAATTACTCAACCAGGTAACCATCATAACCATCCGATTTCATTTCAGTCCATCGGATTGTTAGGATCCAATAACCTATCAGAAGTTAACCATCTCAGCCGCGTAAGTGCTACTCCTCGCAAAGAGTATACTGCACATAAAAAGCAGTCCACGTGCACCTTTTACATGCTTCGGAACTTCCGATGCGATTATTAGATCACGCTCAATCCCTCGGACTTGCTCTCGGTCCATTGAAAGCTCACATGAGTGTTGATTTGAATTCATTAAATTTAAAAAATATTTAGGTACTCGTTTAATCAACCCAGGGAATTAAAATCAACTTCATTAACATTCGAATAGACTAGTCAGTCTATGTACTTACTACTTTACTAGCCAGTAACAGACATAGTTCTACAATAGTCAAATGAAACACTTCAACAAACCAACAAATGGGTTACAGTACTCTAAAGTTGGTCTACCTCCATCCGGTAACCAAAACCACAGTTGCTTCCATCCAGCAACAACAAAATTGGTCTACCTCCATCCGGTAACCAAACCAAAAACACATCGACCGATTACACCATCAAACCAAACGCATGCCACCCACAATCGTGGCCGCACGGAGACGGAAAAATAGATCCGATTTTACACCTACGATTACGAATGATAAAATGGTGTATGCAGTCTGAGAAAAGGTAACCAAACTGAATGTAAAATGTTTCATTCTACGATTGCAAACTAAATGACTAATTCCAATAATTATAATCCACAACTTTAATTAAACTAAAGTAGTCAAATTGAAACTATGGACAGCCAACATAATGAGAAATGACTATCACCACCATCATCATCATGACCACTAACATGATCATCACCATAACCACCATCATGATCATCACCACGATCACTACAATGATCACCATCATGACCATCATCATGACCACCATCATGACCACCATCATGACCATCATCATGACCACCATCATGACCACCATCATGACCATCATCATGACCACCATCATGACCACCATCATGACCACCATCATGACCATCATCATGACCACCATCATGACCATCATCATGACCACCATCATGACCACCATCATGACCATCATCATGACCACCATCATGACCATCATCATCACCCTTCAGAAATTATTATAACCGATCTCAATGCGTTTAATAAAACTTGTTTATTTTAAACTTGCGTAACTGTAACATTGATGTCTAATTTAGTTTCAATTTTGCATTTCTTCCTCCAATTTTTTTTTCAACTCTATAGAATCGAAAGGGAATAAACCCTCGATGGCTACAACAACATTAGTTTCACCAATTAGCTCAGACCTCAAATAGCCCAACAAAAATGTGAACTGCTCAGCGGATTAACAACGTGTCCACACCACGTGCTTCACCACGTGTTCACGGTAGGCAGTAGCGACACCTGCTACGCCACCGGGCATGACATCAACAACTTGCAGGCCGGCAGCTCGTTCTGACTCACCATGTTGAACTGTAATCATCAAATTGTACGATATCATTTTTATCACAAAAACAAAGTAAAGTCAAAGCCGACTGATTTCCTCTTTTTTTTTTTTCAAGTAGACTAGCAATAAGCAGTTTTGAACAGATGTTCAGATAATTGGAATGCTAGACCTAATCATAACACTAAGTACCTAAAGTTTGAGGTTAGACACTGACCTCATCTTATACTCGACATCAAAATAAGATTGTGCTTCACTTTACTATAATCAAATTAATCTCGCAAATAATAAAACGTATTAAAAACACAAAAACTTAACGTTACAAACAGAAATGTCAACCGTTAGTTCTTTAAACTACTGCTTCTAATTTTTCATTAAAACAATTGGAAAGAAACCTGTCCTTTAATTTCCGTTGCTCCAAAATAACCATAGAGTTGGCGTCTTCAATTCTTAATTTCTTGGACATAGGTATCGCAAGAAATTGCGCTCGTTTCATCGTCACAGCATATTCATCATGGATGAAACTGTAGACTACTATTACAGTGAGCTTGTTAATCTTGAAGTTGAACATCTGTAACGGTAATTTCACACGCATAGAAAACTTTTAACACAAGGCATGGATTGAAAATGTTTATCACTATCACAAATTAATTTTTGGTAGACTCGAAAACAAAACAAAACAAAGGGCTACCTGCCCATATTTTGGTACTGCTAGTATTTCACAACTAAGTAAGTAATAAGTATGGGTCATGATATACTTTGAAATCACTAGAATTACTGTTTTTATTTCTTTTTTTTTTTTCAATAGGGTAGGATACCTACCCACACGTTTTCTTACAACAGTAATCACAAAAAAAGAACAAAGCAGTTTTCTAAATCACGACTCAAATCAAACTTAACTACAAACATAGTGAACAATCATTACCTTACTTGTTGTCGATTTTAAACCTTACCGTTTACATGTGATGCAATACCAGTACTCACTGTTACGTGAGCCTTGATTCTTTATCCCACTTGCTGATATCGGGAACCCTAATGACAGCCGAGCTAAGAGGGGCAGGACTCCAGTTATCTGCCTCCTAGCTTCTCGTTACTCGCCACCAACAGCACTCAGAATCTTGTATCCACGCATCTACGCAGTAGTAGAAAACGAATGGAGAGTTCTAAGCTTGCGTCCATGCATAGATGCATACACCATAGAAATAACTTTCTTCGTAAGAATGTAAACCCTTCACATAACAAGACAAGAGTGAATCGTTCTATGTCTAACACGGGAATGAATTTATGAACACTGCAGTAGTGACCTTTTATACTGTCAGGTCACCAGCCACCTGTTCATAGGTTGGTATCATCTACCTGCAAACCTGCATGGACCAAGCAAAGACCACTCCAAGCAAAACATTGCTTATCGTTTTCTAGATTTAGTAACTCATATCTCCGACATTAATTTCATTATAATTTTAAATAATTGTGAAGCATTTGAGTAATTGGATTAAGCATATTTTATTATGTAGTATACAGACTATGATGACAATAATAGCTATTATAAATATGTCAGGAGCATGTTTCAGTTGGCGCAGACCTGTAGTACGACACGTCGAGTTGAAACACCAGAAAACTCCAAAGTCTAGAAAACGAGTTTTGCTTGGGAGTCTTCTTTCCTTTATCCAGGTAGGTAGACATTAAAAGTCACGTTGGGATCTCATCGCTTATAAAACAAGCAATGTCCAATGTGTCCATGGGTCATTACTCTTTTTTTTTTGGACTTTTATTAAGAGCACCTCAGAGAATGAGACATTCACCCCTTTACCTCGGCCGTACCTGAGTCATTGTCAGATTTAGGTCATCTTCTTTACAGTGGACGTACTTAAAGTTAAGGAATTCTTATACTAATTTTGGGATAAAACAATTGACGGTACAACCAGGTTCACCGGTCTACAGCCCTATGCAATAAAATCGTAACAAAGATTTATACAAGCTGACCGGTGGTCAGCTTTGTTTTTCCGACTGACTGTGTCATATAAGTAGACATATACTATAAGCAACCGTCTACACACAAATCTGATACTATAATATCGATTTTTATTACCTATGAAGTCCATAACAAATAAAAGCAACGTCAGATTGCGTAATATTCAGATACCTACTCATGGTACAATACGATAGTTCGCCGCCCCCGGCGAATAAAATGATAACTGCAAAAACCTAATTTTTCAGGAGAAAATAAAAACATGTTTTTGTCGTTAACTTCATTAATACTAAACGTATGCAAATTATGTAAAGTTCTAACGATAGCTAATTTTTGTAGCATTCTGAAAAAATAGGGTAACCTCTTCTTAAACATACTGAAAAAAAGTTATTTCAAAAACAAAAAGTTAGTTAAAATTTACCATCATCAAGGATATAATAATATCGATTATCATTTTATTCACATTGCGGCTACGCCAACACCAAATATTGCACCATCATGTTATAATTTTATTCAGAGGGTGACCAGGGTGCAAGCTAGTGAGTATAATGCTACAATATCACATTATTCCGGTAAATTGAGTGTTAATCTTTTTCAAAAAAGGCTTTTAATCTAGATTAAAAATAAAACTGTAATATGGTAATCAGCATTAATTTTATTGAACATTAAAATTGAAATAGTTAAACTTAAACCTAATAAGTGAATTGGCAGAATGATTATTATAATTAATTACTTACCATTACTAAAATTTTATTATTATGATCGGGTATGTCCTCAATTTTTCTAACATTATTTAATATAGCCCAAAAACATGAAGTCCTTTGTTTATACATTTTGCAGTCAATCCACGTATATAAGTTAATATATCAGAAATTACCGCCCAAGTGCCAGTCGGACTCGCGCGCGCCAAGGGTTCCCTACCATTATCAATTTATCATAAAAGAATAAATTAGAGGTAAAAATGTTTTTAAAGACAAGCTTTTATAGTAAACAATATAAAGAAAAAATAAACCATGACATTCATAAAATCCACGGTTTTGTAAGTCTTACCTAACGAACCACAAAAGGGTTGAATTTAGCTGAACAATAGTGTCGTCAGCAAAAGTATGATATACCTATATATAAACAAACATTATCCATAAGAAGTTTATTTACATTCTTTCCAAATTAAAATTTTGTCGGAGTCGAGGCCTAAAAATTGTGCGACAAGCTTTCAATCTGGATATAATATAGATAAACTGCTTATGAATAATGTTTGTTTACACATAAGTACCTACATATATGTCTCATACTTTTGCTGATGACACATCTATTGATCAGCTAAACTCAACCCTTTTGTAGTTCGTTACTTGTAATATATTATTCCCCGGTCTATCCATTTCAATTAACGCTTCATTGTTGTAAGGTCTCTTTTCAGTTAATTTGTGCAATCTAATTCTTCAATCTGTAGACTGTCTAAAGACTGAACTCTACTCAGAGCTTCTTAGTTATGCTTGTCCAGCAGCGAAACATTTCGAATCTAAATAAACCACGGCTACGATCGACTGCACTTCCCTGCATCTTATGAACTGTTGATGCCCAGCATAATACCACAGGTAACATTCTTCGTTCCGCTGTGCCGTGACTTTTGATCTGGAACTGCACTGATATGGGTTCTATAATATGAATTTGAATACCATTTCCGTTCGATCGCATTCCCGAATTTTATTCGAACTAATGGAATATCTGTCAGAAGAGTAAGAGAAACGACATTAAAATTCAAATAAACCTGCCTTGGAATACGATTATGCTTCAAGGCTTACCGAAAATGTTATATTAAGAGCATCTGTTTCTGTCAGTCCTAGGAAGACGTCATCGATGACCGATGTATTTGAGAAAGTATATCGCTAACTAATATTTATATCTTTGGATGCTCCGGGCCTTCGGCCCTGTGCAAGGCTCGGCCTTCGTCCTTCGCAGGTGGCCTATGGCCATCCGTTTCGTTTTCATGTTACGCTATTTCATTGTGTAGCATGGTAGTGCTGGTCTCTGGCAGCTTGGCCTTCAGCCTCGCGAGCTGTAGCGCCTCGTGCAATCGCTTCGTGCCGTCGTCCTTCGCAAGGGCCAGCTGTTGGGCCAGCGGCCCTCCGATTTGTTTTAGAGAATCACTCTTCCGTCGCGTAGCCTGGAAGCACTGGGTTTATAGGGCCTGCGGCCCTCAGCTTCGTTTTCATGTTACATTATTCCATTAGTAGCATGATAGCGCTGAGCTCTGGCCTACAACCCTCTGATTCGCTTGTTTAGTCGGTCCAAATTAAAGAAGGCATGTTTATAAAATGAACCCAAACGTTAATAGCTACATATTATAGTATTGTCACCAAAGTTACGGAAGCATACAAAATTGCGGCCCACCGACTTAGACTGACAGTGTGAGTGGTTCGCGTATGGCGAGCTGTAAAGCCTGCGGCCCTCCGGCTGATAGACTGACAGCGTGAGTGATTTGCGTAGGGCGAGCTGTAGGGCCTGCGGCCCTCCGGCTCATAGACTGCAGGCGTGAGTGGTTCCCGTAGGGCGACGCTGTCGGACCTTCGATCCTCTGGCTGATAGACTGACAGCGTCAGTGGTTCGCGTAGGGCGAGCTGTAGGGCCTGCGGCTTTCCAGCTCATATACTGACAGCGTAAGTGGTTCGCGTAGGGCGAGCTGTAGGGCCTGCGGCCCTCCAGCTCATAGACTGACAGCGTGAGTGGTTCGCGTATGGCGAGCTGTATGGCCTGCGTCCCTTCGGTTCATAGACTGCCAGCGTGAGTGGTTCCCGTAGGGCGAGCTGTCGGGCCTTCGATCCTCCGGCTGATAGACTGACAGCGTAAGTGGTTCGCGTAGGGCGAGCTGTAGGGCCTGAGGCCCTCCGGCTCATAGACTGCCAGCGTGAGTGGTTCCCGTAGGGCGAGCTGTCGGGCCTTCGGTCCTCCGGCCGATAGACTGACAGCGTGCGTGGTACGCGTAGGGCGAGCTGTAGGGCCTGCGGCCGTCCAGCTCATGGACTGACAGCGTGAGTGGTACGCGTAGGGCGAGCTGTAAGGCCTGCGGCCTTCCAGCTCATGGACTGACAGCGTGAGTGGTTCGCGTAGGGCGAGCTGTAGGGCCTGTGGCCCTCCGGCTCATAGACTGCCAGCGTGAGTGGTTCTCGTAGGGCGAGCTGTCGGGCCTTCGGTCCTCCGGCTGATAGACTGACAGCGTGAGTGGTTCGCGTAGGGCGAGTTGTAGGGCCTGCGGCCCTCCGGCTCATAGACTGACAGCGTGAGTGGTTCCCGTAGGGCGAGCTGTCGGGCCTGCGGTCCTCCGGCTGATAGACTGCCAGTGTGAGTGGTTCCCGTAGGGCGAGCTGTCGGGCCTTCGGTCCTCCGGCTGATAGACTGACAGCGTGAGTGGTTCGCGTAGGGTTAGCCGTCACGCTGAACGCACTGATTCGTTTCTCATTTAGTACACAAACATTATTACTAGGTACGTTTTAGGAATTTCCCGCGGTACTGTATCTGCCATTTCAATTTTTGATTGTGAAACGTATGTAAATGAAAAGGAAGATAATACGTTTTAATGTTTCGCACAAATAGATAATCTTTACTAAAGGACGATATCCGAACAGACAGAAGATTTTTAATACGAGAATAAAATGATAACTGCCTGATGTCTTTTTGTTGTAGAATGATTTTCACGCGAATATCATGATACGAGCGTTTATAGCGTAAGGGCTAATAATCATTTTTGATATTATCTTCATATACGTTTATTCTGGCAATTTAAGAGATCAATAAAATCAAAGAATAACATTGCATTTTTTTTTATCTCCATAAATAACAGAATTTAAATTTCGAAAAAAATTCAACAGATGCATTAGCACCCACAGATTTCAAATATGACATAACACTAAAACCATGGTAATGGCAGTTATCTTAGTATTCGCCGGGGGCGGCCCTATGCAATAAAATCGTAACAAAGATTTATACAAGCTGACCGGTGGTCAGCTTTGTTTTTCCGACTGACTGTGTCATATAAGTAGACATATACTATAAACACAGAGCACGGACCTCTTTTTAGCGGACCTCTTTTTAGTGTGTAACCTTAGAGATAGAGGCGGCCTTGGCTGTCATTTTCATAGAAATCGACCGTGTCAGGTAATTTTGACATGTTAATGTAAATAGTGTTATGGTATGGCTCGATATTTTTATCGATAGATTAAAACCAACAGTTATTTGACTAAAAATGTTACTTGAAAAAAGCTATTCAAACATTCTCATTTTTAAAATCTCACTAAAATGATGTCGTTATGAATGATATAAAAACAGTAAAATTTAGATATTTATTTGAATTTATATTTACAATAAGTACCTACTTACATTAAGTTGTTAGCTTTAAGGTTAAAGTTAAACAACAAGTGTTAAGGGTCCTTACCCTAGGCTGTCTAGTTATATATGTTACCTTTGCATTGGTTTGTTTGTTCAAGGTGTGCAAACTATATCTACTTATATTACGTTATAAAACGCAAAAAGAAAATGTAGGTATATCATAGGTGCTTAAATTAAATTTGTAACTATAAATGGGAACTAAAATTAAACGATCAACTGTAAGGAGTTTAGATGGTTAGGTAATTTAGGTATTATATATGAGGACAGATTAACTAGATGTATAAATGTATAAAGATATTTTTAATTTCGTAAATTGTACCGTTTTACGTTTTCTTGAAAGATTATCAGATGGGTTACTTGGGACAAGAAACACCTGGAAATTACATACTTAAATTAATATGTATTAACAGATAACATCAGAAATCCTTTAAAAGGTACTTTACTTTTAAAACATAATAAAATTATTTAGCAAAGGTAACTTACCTTGTCAAACGCAGGATGGAGTTTTAAAGTCGGACAGGCATTGGATGACAATATAGATCTTGGATTTGTTTTTACAAAACAGTCATTTTGGAAGTGGTCCGAACAAATTGTGTCGTGTTTTTGCGGAAACCAGTTCAACTTTCCAGTCGCCGTTATCCAGCGTTCTCTGACACATGGTTCTATAGGAAATCTAAAAATTAAGTCAGAATTGCTTAAACTATATGTTTTGTATAGTTGCTTTATTGTCTGCACTCTAGATAAATATTATATTATTGCTAAATATAAATAAATAAATAAATGTTTGGGGGACAGTCTCATACAAATCAACCTAGCCCCGAAATAAGCAAAGCTTGTACTATGGGTGCTAGGCGACGATATACATATATATATATATATATGTACTTAAATAGAGAAATACACATAATTATACTTACTTATACATAGGAAACGTCCGTAACTCGGGAACAAATTTTGAATTTCTACTAACACCGTTTAGTTGTAAGAGTTTACATAGACTATCGATAACAAATTCAGCGTCGTGTCTCTTCACTATGTCTCTCGCTCATACTAATTTTATATTGAATTTAATATAACTTTTTTTACTTACCTGTGATAGGAAACGTATGAATTTTGTTTATCAACGTACGTAGACTGGTTCCTGCACCAGATTACAGAGCGATGTGGCATTCTTGGTATATTTTTATAGTTTATATACCCATGACGTCCCGAGAGGTACTGACAGCACATATGCGTAAAACGCATATGCGCGGCACGGGTTTTGTCTGTCACGCCGTCTCTCTATAGGCGCCCTAAGAGTTCCAACCTCCTTGACTATAAACAACCGTCTACACACAAATCTGATACTATAATATCGATTTTTATTACCTATGAAGTCCATAACAAATAAAAGCAACGTCAGATTGCGTAATATTCAGATACCTACTCATGGTACAATACGATAGTTATTTACTCGTATACTAATTTTGGGATAAAACAATTGACGGTACAACCAGGTTCACCGGTCTACAGCCCTATGCAATAAAATCGTAACAAAGATTTATACAAGCTGACCGGTGGTCAGCTTTGTTTTTCCGACTGACTGTGTCATATAAGTAGACATATACTATAAGCAACCGTCTACACACAAATCTGATACTATAATATCGATTTTTATTACCTATGAAGTCCATAACAAATAAAAGCAACGTCAGATTGCGTAATATTCAGATACCTACTCATGGTACAATACGATAGTTATTTACTCGTTCCTCCATATTTAGGTTCAAACGTATAATTTATTCTGCTGACAGTTAATTAGTTTGCATTGTAGGACGTGCTGAAGAATTTTAAAATTCTTTTTATGTAGGTATATACATCAAACAACAAATTTTACTTTGTAAGTTGGGTTAAGTGGAAGGTCAGCTGACTGATATTTAATTAGGCAAAACCTGTATGTGCCTTTCCCAATTCAAATGCTTGCGGCCAAGCCATTTTCCAGGAAATAAACATTTAGTAATTTAACCAACAGCCCGTCCCTTAAGTGGTTATTAGGCTTATTCCCATATGTAACAAGAGCTTTTATCTGATTTCAGCTTTTGATTAATTATTATTATGGTGATGATGACTCATGTTTCATGGTTGATGTTAAAAAATCTCCGCAGCGTTAGGCACTGTTTCCATCGAAGGTGAGTAAGCGATGAGATGAGAGCTATCGACAATTTTTGTGCCCAAGAAGCGAACAAACGATATTGATCCCGTGTTAATAAAAGTGACAGATACTCACCCGCGAAGAAAAAACTCGCTTATCGTTACTCACTACTCACAGCTCGTTCATCGTCGTTTGTGGGACCAATGGCTAAGGCAGTTGGCAGCTCAAGCGGTGTAAGACATTTAAACAGTACGCAACCTTCGGGTACCTATTATACAAATTAAATGTAAAAAAATTGCCCCACCCCATAGCCCCCAAGCTTTAGACTAGACATTACCCCGAATTTGGCCTAAATTTTTGATTCCATCGTGCTCGGATAACAGGCAGAATGATAGTATTATCATGTGGTGAAATCCTGTACCTAGGAATACTCCTAGGTACAGGATTTATTGTACAGTAATGCGCCATGATTTACAATAGCCATAATGAAACGACCCTCACCACACGAATTTGAAATGTTTACAAAATTTGTATTTGTGTGTGGTACTTTAGTCTTATTCCGCCTGTCTTTTTACAACGGATCTCTAAATGTATTATATTGTTCTGTTGCATTTTAGTATCGATATTTACTCGGACTACTTTTACTGTTTGTTATATTTATTTTTAAAACATTTTTTTTACCGTTTTAACAGTATTGGGCTGTCTAATAGTACTTAGCCTTAGTGATCAATAATTAAGCTGTTTTTCTAGCTTCCAGTAATTTGTTCCATTACAAACTCGCTAGGTGCTTAAAATGTATTCCGGATGCTTATATAATATTTGCATACAGCAATATAACACGTAGGCAGATGAACTCACCGATCTGGAATTCGGAAAAAGTCTCAAGAACTATTTGAGTAGACATTTTTAATAATAATTTCGTGTTGTATTTCCCTCAAACGAAACTAGCGTTTTACTTTTTCCGCAACTTTGCTATGGCCTGTACTGCTAAATAGTAAATTTTCCCAAATGGGTCATTGTCAGATTTAGGTTATCGTCTTTTCGGTGGACATACCTAAAGTTAAGGAATTCCTGTACTAATTTCGGGATAAAACAATTAACGGTACAACTAGGTTCCCCGGTCTATAGCCCTATGCAATCAAATCGTAACAAAGATTTATAAAAGCTGTTAACTTTTGACCACCGAGTGGACAACTTTTGTTTTTCGGACTGACAATGACCCAAATACAAATTTTTCATAAACTGCACATTTACATCTCTAAATAAAAAACCTAATTCTTTAAATATCAAAAAGGGAATATAAGTACCCAGTCTAAAGTCTGCTGATTAAATTGTATATAGGATGTAGATTTATACTGGCAAATATCTTTACGGAATTAGCATAAATAGGACACAACAAGTATCAAATTTTCACACATTGTAATATCATATAGGTACATAGGATTGTATTTAGGAAAGGTAAGGTTGGTGTTGGAGGTATTTTATCTGAGTATTTTTTTTTTATATTTACTAAACGAGTTATTTCATACTTCACGATTTAGCTGCAGCCTATAAAAAGCAGTTCCGCCAGCACGTAAATAAAAATATATCGCCATTGATGACATTTATGCACTTCTGTGTAGCCATAAAACCTTCACTTTGAGTGACGTTACTATCATAGGTCTATAAATTTCTAGCAAAAATGTGATGTTAGTTAAAATCTGAAATAAAACCGGCCACGAGCATGTCAAGCCATGCTCAGTGCAGGATCCCGTAGACATTTAGTTAGATTTAGTAGATGTTTTCAAAAACTTTTCAACCTATCATGTTCGGAATATTCTTCCTTAAATTTTATATAAACTTCTACTTTTGAGTCTTTTTTCATATTTTTAACTTACGATTCAAAATATAGAGGGTTATTACACATTAGGGTATCACTCCCCACTATACGTATTTCGGGGCTGCGATCGCCAACACGCTTGCCCAGCGTGGCGATTGTTAATAGTTACAATATTAGGAGGTAATCCTCCGAATGCATCCATATATGCATATGCAATTTTTCAGTCCCTGCTGGACACATCGCCTCGCCTTGCCTAAAAGTGCAAATATTTCTTTAGTAGTAAAATACTTTGGAGTAACCTTACGTTAGAGTAACCTGGAAACCATTTTTTGAATGATATGACACTGTTTAAATAAACCGTTTCATCTTTCATTTGTTTTTAATAATATCAATTAAAGTTACGCAAATATTAATAAACTACACGATGTTGATAATTTCAACTTATTAGGGACAATGATAGTAAAGTCAGTCCATTAAAATGCAGTGCTTTTACTGGGTTTTTGGTGGGCAAGCGTACTATTTTTTACCCACAAAATCAATAAATAAATGAATTGTAAAGGTAGACAAAGATACCTGGTTTGAAGAATCTGGCACATAATAACTCAAGAACCCTAATTAATTACTTAAATTAATCTAACCTGTTTACAAATTGCTACATCATAATCATGAACGGGCCTGCAGCTAACATCAAAATCTCTACGGCTTCTTCTAATAATAAGAGCAAACTCAAATTAAGAAACGAATAAAAAGGGATTGTTACACTAACCCCTTTCATTAAGACGATAGGACCCAGTAGCAATAAAGGTTCCATTTGGGGCTTGCGTGTGCCGCCTTACAACCCCTATATGGCTGTAACTGGCTCCACGGAACTTGGGACAAGTTTGATTGGGGTCTAAAATTAATTCTCTCTAGGGACATCCCGATGTAATTTCGCGAACAGTTATCAAGTGCCTTGGTGGTGGGGAACCCAATAAATAGTTACCTATGTGAGTACCACGAACTGCAAAGTATGTATTAAGAGCGGTAGTCACAATTACGATTTAACATCCAAAAGTACTAGAGTAATCTGTAAAGTCATAGTTCGTTGAACTGAAAAACAAAAAGTAAGTAAGTACTTATATAATATCCACGAAATAATAAAACACCTTTTTTACAGCTCTGGAACTTATAGGGGACGATATCAATATTTATTATATTATTCGATAGATCCAAGTACTTAGGTCTGAATGTACAAATTGAAATCGCCTGTAACGATTTCATGAGCAATATATAAGGAATTATGTAAATACCTTTTTTTACCATATTTATTTTCAAAACTGTACAATTTATGTACATAATTATGGCCCTTGTGGCATTGTACCGAGGATGCTGCCAGCATTTTCTCGCTGTATCGCAATACTGATGCGCTGTGCGAGGAAGTCGCCAGCTCTTCGGTCTTTTAGTTACGTCAACCAGACGTTTCGCGATCTCAGTAAACATTTTGCGTGCGCTGGGGCCCCGTGAACCTAAAGTTTCTACGCCAAACGGTACAAACGCCCGTTTACTTTCTATCCGGCTCCTTCGCACCAATACACGAGGATGAGGAGAATGGATATAAAGTAAGCACAATTAATTTAATACTACTTATATAACATAATCAATAATATAAAAAAATACATATAAAATAAAAGAACCTACAAATAAAAAATCTCGCCCAAATCGCTGCCAATGGGCAGTCAAGTGTGCCCAGTAAGCACGCGTTAATAACGTAGTGGCTCATGGTAGGGCTACTGTGTGCTTACAAACCATGAATGAGCTAGCAGAGCAAGTTTGACGTTTAAGCGGGATGGATAGAAAGTAAGTTACGCTATCGATTGCGATCAACTGACGTGGCTAGCTGCAGCTCAGCTCTTATTGCTTTCTGGCATCCAATTAAACTGAAATTATGACGGATAGATAAAATAAATTTCTTGGGACATCTTACACAAGTCGACTTAGTCCCACGGTATGCTCAATTAAGGCTTGTGATGTGGGTACCATATAGCGACCCGTTAGGGTGGTGACGATATAATTTTATATTTACATATAAATACTTAAATACATAGACAATTAGACAGCCTTGACCAAGGAACAAAATATTTATGTTAAATAAATACACAAATAATGCCCTCGCGATTCGAACACGGAACCTCCAGCTTGGTAGGCAGGGTCGTTGTCGTAAGAGTCGACTAAGGGATTGAAGTATAAAGGTCTCTGCCCACTAGACCGTAGCATACCATGACCGTAGCATGAACGTATCAGACAAAAAAATATTCTTTGTATGGAAAAGTATGAGACTATGCCCAATAGGACGTTCCGGCGCCGACCAACACCGTCGCGTGCCATGCACGGACCGGCAAGAATTGTCGGCGAGAATATTTTGCCGGCCCCGACACGCTACGTGCATGGCACGCAACGTTGCCGGTACGGTGTGCGCAGGCGGCGAAACGGTGAGCATACGGGTTCTATTTACATTTTTGTATTGTATTTACAATTTTTATCCAAAACTCTCCAAATTTTTTACGTGGGATAGTGAGTCATAATTTTCTTATGGCGAAACAACGCAAACAATATAATCAGCATTGCTATTTTCTGAAAAAAAAAACTTACTTAATTGATTGTAAACCCGCATACCGAAAGATTTTCATCGAGATCGAAAAATGTTACTTCGTTTCTTACAAACAAAATAATTAAAAGAAATATCAATATTGAAACAGTCGTATAACTTAACGAATTTATCCAAATAGATTGCACAATTTGTTTCTTTTTTTACATGGTAAGAACCATGCTTTTGATGTGGCTTTCTAAAATAGATTTTATTGGTTTTAGATCTTTATTACAATATGTACACAAGATCAATATATCTTTTTTTTTTCGAAAAACCTATGCTCTTAAGCAGTTTTGCTCAATTGTTATTTAAAATTAATTATTGTTCCAAAACTATTAGAAGATGTAAAAATAATCCATAAAACCAGTACTTGACGGAGTCACATTGACAATAATGACAAGAACATACTCTCATAAATCTATGGATCACATTCCACCATATAAATGTATAAGTAGCATAATTGACGATTCGAAAGTGCTTGTTGCTAAGCCTACTCAATAAATAATTTCTGACTTTGACTTGACTCAGTAACAACTCTAGTACTTCAATGGATTTCGATCGCAGTTGACGATGTATGCTCAGAAAAATTGGTGTAGAAATAAACTCCTAGGAAAATACTAGCAGAGCGATAGTAATCTAAAGGCCGCGACAACAATTTGAAACTGATAAAACTGTGACAATGGAACGATTACGACGGCTATGAATCGCTCATACTACGGGGATGATACGTAGTTGCGACGCGGATGATACGTGGTTACGACGCGTATGCAACGGTCACTAAACGGGCTTAGCACGGATATGAAACGATGTACACACGTTATAGTGGGCATAGTAGTCCGTGTCGTCTCACATTCCGTGTCTGATACGTTCATGCTACGGTCATGGTATGCTACGGTCTAGTGGGCAGAGACCTTTACTGACCATTATTTGATAAAAGATTGATGGTGGGCAGCAGCGTCATCATAGTGGACACATTACTGCAATAGCCAATCCGCTTGCCCAGCGTGGCGATTATGGGCATTTACCTTCTAATGCGTCTATATACGCGTAGTTAATAGAAGAGACCTACGTACAGCAGTGGACTATCATAGGCTGATGATGAAGTAATAAGATAAGAAAGTGGACCTGTGTGTTCCGAAATGCGAAAGCATAAGTATTTGACAAGGCAACAACATTTTACCCTTAAAGTATTCATTTTCTTCCGCAAACTAAAGCTCCATTGGGATTTCTAAGGATAAAATAAAGTTTTACTAAAATATTGACTCAAGTTTCTTAAAACAGTTTAGTTGCTCTTAGAAATAATGCGTTTTGGAACCATGAAATAGATATTTAGATAAAACATATTTTTACTTTGTAATACAATTAATAATTTATTACTTGTTTGCTGCCCAGTTACTAAAGCAACATAGGCATACGGATTCTGTTACTGAAATCTTCTCGTTGAATTATACAGGGTGTAAGTCTAATACGGGCGAAGCTCTTAACAGGTGTTAGTTTACGACATAACAAGTACATTCAAATAACTTTTACTTAAAATAAGAGCAACAAAATTTTCCATACAAAATAATTCGCCGCGCAATGTAGAGCAACATACGCGAATTACGCGAGTTAAAACACTCGTTGACAGCTAATTTCAAAAGCAGATGACATAAATGCCATATCAACAATAACAAATGTTGGTATGTCAAACCTACATTGCTGCTCCGATAATCTTAAAAAAATTCTGTGGGGTCATAATTAAGAATAACTTAAGGCAGCCGAGCTCCTATAATAACTAAAGAGATGATGGAAACACTTTGGAAAAATGAAAGGATTTGAAAAGCCCTTATCTAATCCCTCAGGAATATCACATTTTTTATACAAACCTCATTCCAAACCAAAATGTTGAGGACGATCTAGAAGGTTTTTCAGGGGAACCTGACTTTGAAATTGAAGAAGGTTATGACGGGACTGACAATAGCTTTGATTTTTAACTGACATGTAATTTAAAGACATACTAACTAAGTAGTAGTAATAAAAATTATTATCAAACATTTTTAATTTATTTTAAAGGTAACATTTGAAATTTCATTAAATTTACAAAGAACCAATCCACCTTTGATGTCTTCTGCTAAAAAGAACCATTAGGTTTTTAATAAAAAAAATCTATTATTTGTAAACTACCATTTAAAAAAAAGGTTGTTTTGTTAAGACATCTGTTGTCTACTTACTTTCAACAAAATTAAGTTAAAAATTAAACAAATACTCTTTGTACACTCATTTTAAACAAAAATGACTATAACTCAAAAAGGCCTCTGCGTGGATTGGTTCCTTTCCTGTTTGCAGAACTACGTCCAATTACACTCATGAATCCCATAATTGATCGCCCGTATTAGATTTACACACTGTATTAACCGAAAGATAAAACAGTTAACGATATCGCTACTAACGTACTAATAAAATTACGAGTAGTTAGGAAGCATCTCATCAAATTAAACGTCTATAATAAAGGTAACAGCAAAATTAATTCCAAATCACTATCACTTGCGGCACAGCTTGCGGTGACAAGAAACATCGCTTCCTGATACGTGTTCGCCTTCTGACTAAAGTACCTGCCGATAGAGGGAGCATATTCAAAATAGTAACACGTGAAAAGTAGTATGATTTCCTAATCGACTTCCTTGTCGATCAAAAATATTTTATATATTTTATGTACAGATGGCTCTTTTTTTTATGGGATAGTGCGAGAATTGGTTCATTTTACGTGAGGTTTAAATCTTCGGAAGGCCATATGTACTGAAAAACGTCGTAAGATACACGTGCAAAAACGAAATTCGTAACTCGTGTCGATTAAAAGCACTCCCTTCGCAGTAATGTGTCCACTATAATGACGCTGCTGCCTATCATCAATATTTTATCAAATAATGGTCAACACTTCAATCCCTTAGTAGACTCTTACAACACCCGCAGGAGGAATTGGGGTGGTGGCAAATGTATGCTTACTGCCGACACTACACAGCCGCACACCGTTTATACTATAGTCAAATCTTCTTATAGTATTTTTTCTCTAGAAATCTATATGATATACTGATCTATTGACATTTTGTACCTGTGTCATATTATTACCTTAATGCAAACTCTGTTGGGGAGTAATCAATGGAGATGTGTGAACTAATTATGCAATTACCTTAATACGTACGTCGTTTGACACCTTCCGCAATATTAAATAATTGTATCTGGTGGATGAAATTTATATGTGCTGATGAAGGGCGTTTCATAATAATAACTATTTTTAATACTTGTATAATTATTTCAATATCGTCGGCCGACAACCAAATATATACACCGTGGTTTCTTATAACCCGAAAGATGTTAACAGTATATTCCTGACCACATTTAGAAACTATAATTAATGATAAAACGAACTTACCTGTACGTGAAGTTCTATCATAATTATGCGAGCTGCTCAATTCGAAGCGATTAATGTTCACATGTAGTAATGTTTCCAATTCACGGCCATTATCACGAATTATTTAAAGACTATAATGCTAATCTGAAAGCAAAAAGGATTAATACACTCGATTCGACTAGTTCCGCTCTCTGGGCGTCCGCCATGTTTACCTCATTTAGTTTAAAGCTTGTATCCTGTACGGTAAGGCGCTGATTTTTTGCTTAAACCTGTGGGGGGGATTAAGGGTGGGATTATCTGTTAATCGCTTCGAATTGAGCAGCTCGCATAATTATGATAGAACTTCACGTACAGGTAAGTTCGTTTTATCATTAATTATGCTTTGCTGCTCAATTCTCGCGATTAATGTTCACATGTAGATGTTCAAAGAAACAAAGTGAAAAATCAGCAAACTATATTAATGTTTACATATATTTTAAGTATGCGAATCATTTATTATAAATATAACTAAGGATATTAGCAATTATCCATAATACTATTTATACTGCCTTATCAGTATAGCATTGCGACATAAAAACAGAATCTGAGTGTGCTTAGGACACATAATAATATTATGAATATTTAAAACAAATTGCCTGATAATATTGTAACAGCAATAAACATTTTATTAGTTATTCGCTATTAAGAATTGATCTGGCGTAGGTCTCATTTTGTAAAGGGACTATTGCAGAACTTTGCAAGTGTGGAAGAGGATGCGCTCCGTCCTGTGGCTTTTCTTATTTAATTCATGCTGACTCCTAGCCGACTAGCCTTGAACTGAGTGAACTATACAGAGAAATGTGGGCTTCGCTTCGGTGGAGCATATCCTCTATCCAGTGACTAAGTGTCTTATAGATTCTGATATCATTATAGGTAAACAATCAGAATATATTTATATTATAATGTATATATATTTATATTATAATGAATAGAATAAATTTATTTTTGACATAGTTTGCACTCTGTGAGCAGTCACAAGTGCTAAAAGCGAAATCAGCTTCTTTGATAGTATCTCGAGGGTCAAACTTTCATTTGGAAATTAAATTTCTAAATAATAGATCAGATTCGGGTTGTAGACTCGATGTAAATGGAACCTTCATAAATTTAGCAATTCTATCATTGTCTATGATATTTTTACCTCAAACAAATAATAGTGCTGATCTACAACAACTAAGACTACCGTATTGGTATCTTGAATTGAACAGATTTGTGAAAAGGTACAATATATTTGGAAAAGATGCGACTATACAATCAATGATTGTGACAAAAAGCAAACCAAGCTTTATAATGTAAATTATATTGTTCACGGTAGTTGTAGTGCTTCCCGGATAATATGGTTGCATCCAGGGTTTTTGGGGACCTGTATGGGGACCTGGAATCATCGGATATGAACAAGTCATGACTTAAAGAAAATAAATAATTTCGGATATCATTAATATTTTAACCATTGGGAGCTAGGGCTGAGTAAGCCAGGAGTGCACTACTAAAATTCCTTGCTTAATGCAATTCCAATAGTCTGTTATTATTTTATTTAATGTATTTAGAATGACACTAAATGGTAGCGTGCCCCGGAAGATGGTAAAGTCCACCACCTCACTCATGTCATGGGGCCCGCAGTATACGACAATTGCCAGAAAACATCAACGGCGCCCAGAAATTGGATATTTTTAAACTTCGCCTCAAACGCTGGCTTATTATTAATTAATTTAATAAATTATAAATTGTATATTTGAATGACATAATCAAATGTGTCCTATATTTTGATGTGTAAACTGGCTTTGTGAATAAATTACAGTATATGACTTATGGTGGGAATGCGTAGAAATATAATTAAGACTAGTGGACAGTAACAGCGTCAACACAATAAGCATATGGGTCAGCTCTCTAAGATATATATTTGTCTACGTTACCATTGGAATTACTTGTGAATATGTTATGCGATAATGTTATCGCTTGATTTACTATATGATGCAAAGATGAAAGGTTTTCTTTGCTCACAGTATTGCCATATTTCACGAGTGTCCTTGTTGAGGTGGGGGAATTTCACACTACTCATTTGGTTTATACAGGCGATATGGCAGTCGTGTTGTCAATGCGAAGCAAAAACAAAGCTGCTAGTAATTCTAAAATATTTGAATTTTGTTGTATAACACCAATTTAAATCTTCCTCTAATGTGTGAAACATTGTAAAGCGCCTGTCAGCATTACCACCTGCCTGTCTAGTGTCTCCGCTTGTAACGCGCACTCGGCCGAGCACGCGGCGGCGGCCGGCGCCTGCTGTACTCCGCTCTGCTCCTGTAGTGAGGAGGCGGCGAGGCTCCCGCAGACCGATGCGATGGACCCGGTCTCGTGTCTGGAGTCTGATAATTCGGCTGTGGGTGCTTCCAGTTAAAATTAATTTGTGAATTTGTAGGTGTCGGATACTTAGTTACCGTTGATTTGGGTTTGTTGAACTGTAAATCCTGGCTCGATTTAGTAATCGCCTTAGTAGCTTTTAGCTTTTCAGGTAGATCTTCTCCGAACAGATTTTTATCTCGTTTTGACTCCTTCAGTGTATCTTTCATTTTATTACTAAGTGTCGAGATAAGGAAATTTCGTCTCATTTTTGTATCTATATAGTGTGAATCACACAGCAAACGACAAGCGCCACTGACATGTTTTAGAACCTTTAGACTCGAATCCGATTTATCATTGACTAGTATTTCCATAGACTTTACTAAGGCTGTCAAAGCTGTGCTAACTTGTCTTTGTCTAGCTGCCAATGAGGTATCTTTCTTTTGTAGGGCATCCGAAATTGCAGCTTTAACCTCAGCATTCAATACCGGGGCGCTGTAGAGTGGGCAGTTACCCGGAATGGGATATTCTTCAATCAACTTGTCCTTTTGATCTTTTTTGAGCCCATTTAGCAAAACGTCTTGTAACCTAGATGCGATATCATTATGGATATTTGGACCAATCGGTGAGTCTTCCTTAGGCGCCTCACCGAGCAGCGTAAGTATTTCCTCGTCCAAATGGGATATTTCTCCCACAATTACATCACTATCATCGTTTTTACCTGGCGTGCACGGTTGTTGAGCATTATTTAATAGCTGGGTTTCATTTTGTAAATTTGTTGGTGGCGCATCATTATAAACGACTGATGGAGGCGAGATTTCAGCGTGTGGGATTTCAGCCTCATGGTAAGGGAGAGTATAGGGATGGTAGCCCGGATTTTCATACTCATTTTCCCAATGAGTTCGATTTTCGTAGTCTGAAATAAACAAATTTGCTACTTATTTTATTGTGAAGGTAATGATCCCAAGAATTATTAGCATCACGCTTGGCACGTAGTATTATGATGTAGTATCAATTTGTTGTGAAGGTAATGATCCCAAAAATCATTCGCATCACGCTCGGTATGTATTATTATGTAGCATTATCTTGTTGTGAAGGTAATGATCCCGAAAATCATTCGCATCACTTTGGTGTGTACTATTCTGTAGTATTATCTTGTTGTGAAGGTAATGATCGCGAAAATCATTCTCATCACTTTGGCACGTACTATTATTTTAGTATTATTATGTTGTGAAGGTAATGATCCCAAAAATCATTCGCATCACTTTGGTACGTACTATTGTGTAGTATTATTCTGTTGTGAAGGTAATGATCCCGAAAATCATCCGCATCACGCTCGGTACGTATTATTATGTAGTATTATCTTGTTGTGAAGGTAATGATCCCGAAAATCATTCGCATCACTTTGGTGTGTACTATTCTGTAGTATTATCTTGTTGTGAAGGTAATGATCCCGAAAATCATTCGCATCACTTTGGCAAGTTCTATTATGTAATATTATTCTGTTGAGAAGGTAATGATCCCGAAAATCATTCTCATCACTTTGGCACGTACTATTATTTTAGTATTATTCTGTTGTGAAGGTAATGATCCCGAAAACCATTCGCATCACTTTGGCACGTACTATTATGTAGTATTATTCTGTTGTGAAGGTAATGATCCCGAAAATCATTCGCATCACTTTGGCACGTACTATTATGTTGTTTTATTCTGTTGTGAAGGTAATGATCCCGAAAATCATTCGCATCACTTTGGTACGTACTATTGTGTAGTATTATTCTGTTGTGAAGGTAATGATCCCGAAAACCATTCGCATCACTTTGGCACGTACTATTATGTAGTATTATTCTGTTGTGAAGGTAATGATCCCGAAAATCAATCGCATCACTTTGGTACGTACTATTATGTAGTATTATTGCGTTGTGAAGGCAATGATCCCGAAAATCATTCGCATCACTTTGGCACGTACTATTATGTAGTATTATTCTGTTGTGAAGGTAATGATCCCGAAAATCATTCGCATCATTTTGGCACGTACTATTATGTTGTTTTATTCTGTTGTGAAGGTAATGATCCCGAAAATCATTCGCATCACTTTGGTACGTATTATTATGTATATTATTCTGTTGTGAAGGTAATGACGTGTGGTGACGGCAGTAAGAATACATTTGTTTGCCGTGTGGTGACGGCAGTAAGAATACATTTGTCACCACCCCATCTCTTCCCGCGGGTGTCGTAAGAATCGACTAAGGGATTGAAGTGTCGCTGACCATTCGTTGAAGTTTGATGATGGGCAGCAGCGTCATCAATGTCATCATAGTGGACACATTTGACATTACTGCGATCGCCAATCCGCTTGCCCGACGTGGTGATTATAGGCATGTACCTCCTAATGCGTCTATACGCTAATTTAATAGGAGAGGCCTACGTCCAGCAGTGGACTGAGATAGGCTGATGATGTATGATGTGTGAAGGTAATGATCCCAAAAATCATTCGCATCACGTTCGCCAATATATTATTCCGCAAGCATCGTTATATATTATCTTATTACGAAATGCTTGTACACGCACAAGATAATGTATAGATGAAAAAATCAATTGACAGATTTTGCCATGAACAATGTATTTCGTAAGTAGCGCTTATGGGATTATTGGTATGTAGTATACAACATACCTGATCTTGATTCAGAGCTGTACGAATCAGAACAATGGCGTCGGCGACGCCTACATATTTCTTTTTCCAATCTGCGTATTTTGTTTAGAATGTGGTCGTCACTATCTTTATCACGACGTGTACGTTTTCGTCCCATGTTTAAAACACCTAGAGATGACTAACGATAGCCGGAAAACTATAAGAAAAATTTTAAAAGGTTTTGACGTGTAACGGCCGTTGCACGAAAACACTGAATGAGGTAAACATGGCGGACGCCCAGAGAGCGGAACTAGTCGAATCGAGTGTATTAATCCTTTTTGCTTTCAGATTAGCATTATAGTCTTTAAATAATTCGTGATAATGGCCGTGAATTGGAAACATTACTACATGTGAACATTAATCGCGAGAATTGAGCAGCAAAGCATAATGCCGAATAAACTTTTCTGAATATCGCCAGAGTTACTACCAATTAAAAAAAAATCATATTTTCTAACTGTTTTTCAGTAGAAAAGGTCTTTTTAATAGAAGACTTCTTTTTAGAGAATAGTCTCACTAACCTCATTAATAGAATGTCAAAAAGTGAGAAATAAGCCTACCTTTAAAAAATGAGGTTTTTGTAAAAAAAACCTTAACACTCATTGTAAGTGCTAGTTTTACGAATAACATTTACATTTTATGTTAAAATACATTCAAAAATTAAAAAAATATATATTAAATAATTTTTTTTTTTTCATGAATATGACAAAAGTCATTTAATATTTTTTGTTTGTTTTTACATCAAAAATGCTTGGTTAAAATCTTTCTGGTTGTTAGAGACCACGGTGTATATAACTGTAATAATATGAAGGCTATATAAATTGAGTACCGGGTTCAGGCCACGAGGCTTGCGAAGCCATGGTAGACAGTGAGAAGGCGTGGAAAGCGGTGGCTTCATTTTGTGAGGACGTTCTCACAATAAAATATAAAGCGGAGCGCGAAAGGGAGAATGATCCGGTCTCCCACGAAATGCGCCGCAAACGTGTGTGGAGACGGCGGTTGGCTTATGACCGCCGACTTCCCCCATAAGGGTACCTGTGGGTGGCTGACACGGGGACATCAGTCACCTACACAAGGGTCCCAGAGACGGAGTGCGTGCCGCAAACATAGGCACGCCCTACAGACGGCCGGAGTACAAACTCCTTGCGATGAGTCCGATGTCTGGACAGCCGCCAGCGAGGTCACAGAAGTGTTCTTCGCAGTTCCCGTGGCCTCGCTCAAATGCGGCGAGTTGGAAGACCGTGGGGTTTTAGTGGGTATACCAGGGCCTCATTAGCCCTGGGAGTCCCGCATAACCACCCGGGTCCATCCCCGTGCCCGGGTGGTATGCGTATCGCATTTCCCCACGTAAAAAAAAGGCTTTGTAATACGAGTATACCTACGCAGCGTGCTATGTTTCGATTCCCGGTACCTGCATTAATGGACTGTAATTTTGTATTATTATTATTAAAAGATAAATTCCTTTTCTCTAATTTTGGACTATTAACAAATACAATATTAAGCAATATACTATTGCTATGTAAAATAAGAGTGATGACATTGTAGTGATTATGTACTCTATTAAGCAGCATACTCGTATAATGTAATAATTGGCATTATGTAATAAAATATAATTTTTTAATTCCAATACAACAAAAATCTATTTTTAGATTCAGAGGAAAATTATAAAGATCCTCGGATTAAAAATTAAACGAGATAACCTAGAAAAATCAAGCGTCCGACCGTCCTTTTAATCTCAACTCGGCAAAACGAAAGAGAAAAACAGGCTTTTCTTCCGGCAAACGGAATGCAACCGCTTGGTTCGGGAAATTCACTCTAAATTAACATAAGTGGTTTTCGTTCCACTTCGGTGTTGACTGGGACCCGCGTCACGCTTAATTAAATTAAAACAACCTTGATGAGATGGAACTTGCTAATTTCGACGGTGTTGCTAGTTCATTACTTATTTTGTGTCCGTTAGATGGAATTTGTTAATTGATTGCGTGAGTTTATTCAATTAAATGTGATGTTCTTGCTACCCAAGAACATCAGATGATCTTTTGGTGCTCTAAATTGAAAGGCGGAATCTTTAATTAAGCTCCACTATCACACTGAATTATCACACTGCGTGATCGAATCAGAAAATGAGAAGATCCGTAGGCGAACTAAAGTTACTGACATAGCCCTCCGGATTAGCAAGCTGAAGTGGCAATGGACAGGCCACATTTCACGCAGAGCAGATGATTGATGGGGTCGAAAAGTGCTCGAGTGGAGACCATGCCTAGGTAAACGCAGCGTAGGACGTCCACCTACAAGATGGACTTATGAAGGTCGCCGGGGCACGCTGGATGCAGGTCGCATCTAACCGGTACATGTGGAGGTCCAGAGGTGAGGCCTATGTTCAGCAGTGCACGTGTTATATCTGAGATGATGATGACGATGATAATCACACTGAATTCGCTTTCATGAACAACAAATAGTACATTGTGCATCAAGGGAGGTAAGTACGGAATTATTAACGAGAGTGTTAAAAGCCCGACGCCGTTAGGCGGAGGGCTTTTATGACTCGAGTTAGTATTCCGCTTACCGACCGTGATGCATACAATGTTTTTCATCACACTTGCCAACCAAAAAATAAGTTTTAAGACATAATATTATTAAATGACGTACTGATATTTCTATTACTCCCTAGGGAATTTCACTTTTCTATTACTCCCGCTGCGCGCGCAAGCAATGGCGCGTTTAGACAGCAAGTGTGATGAAAAATGTATTATCAGTATCGTCACCATGCGGCCGATATACCCGCGTGGTGATGATACTCATAATACATTTATCCCGCCCATTAGTGTTATAAGAGTCAACGTTTCAAGACAAGTGAAATTAAAATCTCACAAAGCATTGTTTTATCGCAAATTGACGATTAAAATTGCCAAATAATTAATCTTAAATTCAAGAGTTTTAATTAATTTAGTCACGATTATATTCATGCCAACTATCAGCGGCTACATTTTGATCTATTTATTAATTAGTTCAATTTCTTCTCGATCAATATCAGGGCTATATCAGTTTTTACGACTGAAACCAGGAGTACGCCGTCTCGAGACAATAGAACCCCAATTATCTGAACCCTTTATTTTTAGAAAGCAAAAAACAGTATTTCTAAATAACAGTATTTTTCTATAGGAACAAATAAACCTGAAACTACCAACTTTTGTTTGAGTTAGGAATGGTAGGTAACTAGTATAGGATAATGCACTACATAATATATATTTTTTGTTTTTTTCGTACGGTAGGTTTTTTTTAATTAGATCCAAAACCAGGTGGAATGTTTAACTGGATGCTTAGCCAAGTTCCCAATCGCTAACGCTCATTCGTCAATCGTAAACGAAAGGCACCTAACTGTCTTTGTCGCACAAATATGAACGAGTGACAGAGAGAGAAAACTACGATTCGCTACTAAGCGTTAGCGATTAGCAACTTTGCTAAGCATCCTGATATCGCTTTTTCTGTCTTTTTCATAGTTGTTATAAAACCTGACAAAAATATTTTCGTGCTCTATTTATGCACGGGTTCGCAAAATAATCTAAGGATAATTTGTTGAATTGTTGGATTTCATTTTATCAAATTCTGATGATTTTGGTAGCTAGTCATTTACTTAGCCCAGCCATCATCTGTACCCTATACCTATCTACACGTAGTTCAGGTCAATAAATTGCTTGGAATCCCGAATCCTAAATTGAAATCAACCGAACCATCATTTCACCCGCATGCCTTCTCGTAAAGTGACAATTTTCATGTAGTTTTGTAGTTTTTATTATTTCCCTTCGTTAATCGTCCATGTGGCATGTTAGTACACCTATAATTAAATACTAATTATGGGTTAATTAGCCTTAACTTGATTCCCTCGTGTCTAGACTTTGATATCTGCGCGCGTTTGCAAGGACGCGACTCGTAAGCTAATAAGCTTCCAATTATGCATTGTGTTGACAAGTCAGAGCAGCAGTCCCTTAAGCTATTAACATAGAGTAATCATGGATCATATGGCATGGCGCAAACTAACGATCAACTATAGGTATACCTAAGGACTGTTCATTATACTAAGAGGCCACACTTAAACGTCTATTATACATCGGTTTTAAAATCGATCGATGAACAGTTTACAGCCATGAAATTAGCAAAGCCATCTTTTTCAATTGATATATGTTTGCTTTTCAAGTATCCATTACTATATCTGATAAGACATATTCAATTTGATAATCGTAAATTGATTCTGCACAATGTTGTACAGAAAAATATTCACTGTGAAAGATTGCAAATATCTGGGACATTTTAAGTCGACGTTATACTAAATCATTAAACAATTTAGAGAGTGTCATATGCTTGAAGATTCACCGAAGTCTAAACACAGAAATCTTAGTTGCATACCTTAAAATTGGCTATTGAACTTTACGTCGTTTCACTAAAAAAGTATGGAATTTTTGCATTTTGGTGGCCCACAAAAATACCTAAAATATGATAGTAATGACATTACCGCAGTCCTAATACTGTCATCCTGTCGTAGAAGAGTATGTGTCTGAGTAGAAAATCATACAAAAAAACAATTTCGGGAAGAACGCCCTTGCTTGGCAGGCAATTTGATTATATATGGTCTTTTAACTGCTTCTTATTTCGCAACAAGCCAAGTTAGCTGGGATATTTATAGAAAATATTGCATCCAAAATCGATTTTTTTTATGTCTATCGAAGACATAGTATCTCTCACCGGTTATTTTGGTCTAATTTGGCAAGGGCACATCATAAGGGTTAGGCATTAGAGCTATTTAATTAAATAATCAAAGAATTTGTTTAAAAAGACGACATCCATAAAATTGTCTTCATCTTCATCCTATATAGCGGTAATGGCCTATTGTGAAGGTACACTTAAGAAACGATAGACGAAAAACTAAATCATTGAAAAAATTCAAACGTATACAGTTCGCAACTAGTCGTAAAATGTCAAAAAGTAGTTTGCAGAACATAAGTTTCGTGGCCAAACAGTAGTCTAAAAATGTAGTTGCCGATAATTAATATATTAATTGAGACACTACTTATTATTTGTCTATTTTTAGTTAAATAATATTTTACAAATAAAAATAAAATATGATAAAAGAAAAATATATTTACGTGAGGTTTTTCATGTCCGCTTATTAAAATGAACAGTCCTTACGATACAGCAGCATACAGACAAGCACACATACAATACATAAGGTCTAAAGACGGAAGTTAACGCCACGCGGTAGGTTTTGGCAGGTTAAAATTCTAAAAATAGTAGTTTTAGTTCTTAGAAGAGAATAAGATGAATTAGCAATTTTAAACAATAAACTGGCAAAGGGGGGGTTAAATTCAATGGGACTAAGATACAATTCATACGTTTTGCTGACGATATTGCAGCATTAGCTCACACTACAGCAGATTTAGAAAAATTAGTAGTAGAAATGGATGCCGTTTTTAATGAATTTGGCCTTAAAATTAATATTAACAAAACAAAAAGTCTCACTACTTCAAAAACACCATCACGCCGTAGACCAGTTACGCTTAATAATATGACAATAGAACAGGTAACACAATTTAAATACTTGCGTAGCCTTATTACAAACGACTCCAGATGTACACAAGATATTATTGTCACCAGAATAGCCATGGCTAAAAAAACGTTCAACGCCAAGAAATACTTACTTAAAGCCAGAATATCAGGCCAAGTCAGGAAAAAGCTCATAAAAGTGTACATCTGGAGCATAGCTCTATACGGTTGTGAAACCTGGACCATGACTCAGCGAGACAGAGACCGTATAGAGGCGTTTGAGATGTGGTGTTGGCGGCGTATGGAGAGGATAAGCTGGACTCAGAAGGTGACCAACGAGGAAGTTCTCAACCGGATAAAGGAGAGGAGGTGCCTGTTGACAATCATCGCTAACAGAAGAGGGAAGATGTTAGGACACCTTATACGACACGACGAATTAATTAAGGCCATCATAGAAGGAAAAGTAGAAAGGAAGAGGAAAAGAGGAAGGCCGAGAAGGTCGTACATGGACCAAGTGAAAGAAAAAGTAGACGTCGTGTCGTATCAGGGTCTTAAGGAAAAGGCACTGAAAAGGACCACATGGAAATTGCTCCACAGACAAGAGCCCTGCTCTTAAGTTTATGATGATGATGAAACAATAAACTTTTGTGAGACATATTCAAACTAAAATCATATTTCACGCGGGATACTTCCGTTTTTTAAATCGGAACCTGATGCTCGACATATTCACATGTTTTACTCCGTTCCGTATAATATGACGAGTTTTATCAACAGCCAATCACCATGGCCGCGTGGCCGAAGCGGAACATGGTCTACAAGTTCCCGGCTTGAAACAACGTCAATTTTAGTATGACTCGGTTTAAAATAATATTTGATATTATTTAAGAAACGTAATGAATTAGGTATGTTTCCCAATATGCAAAACCACAAAACACGAAATAATTCGTTCCATTAAAATAGAACAGTTTATAAAGAATAGGTTTTCTTATTTATTTATTTTTTCAAAATTAAGAACTGGCGGATTCTGAATTTTTGTATAACAGTTACTATGGACGTGACCCATCATCAGAAAAAAATAGATGCTCTTAAGACCAAGATGAAAGAAGTCTCCAGAATAATATTTTGTACTATCTAAATAATGTGGCGGGAAGTGGTTGGATGCGGAGAGCTGAGGACCGAGTATGGTGGCGCGAATTGGGCAAGGCCTATGTCCGCAGTGGATAACTGTGGGCTGGTGATGATGATGATGATGCAGTCTTTAAAAACCTGCTGCTTATTGTAAGTAAGGACTGATTAGTGCTACTCTCTAAAACTTGCGCCATCCATCAACATTTCGAAATATATTATGTTTTCTACATGAAACTCAAAACCTATAATAACCACCTGTTTACTTACTATTAGCATTATTATCAATTTCAAAAATGGTTTAAAATGAAATAGGCGACCACTAATGACTGGCCGAATTTATGCGGTCAGTAAATAAACGGCAAAGGGCGATCGTATATTATTGCAGCGTCTAAAGGGTTCACTCTATCTCAGTAGAGGCTTCCATCCATTCGTCTTTTGCGACAAGGGATCCCGATTGAATGTTTGGTGTGAAAACAGTAAACCGTATCTAATAAACTTAATAAAATGGACGATCTATTTTCTTTATGTTCCAGCATCGCAGTTTTTAATCAATACACCGATACAAACCTCCTGACAAAAACCCTTATGATTGTTCTCTATTTATATAATAAGAACTAGAATACAGCAAGCATTGAAAGTATAACAATTTCAGAAAACTTTATTGTAAATATTCTTGTTTTTACTCGAGCATTGTTAAAATGATATTTTTTCGTTATTTATGTGAGTTTGTAGAACAGAGAAGCAAAAAGGTGTCAACGTTAAAAGAGGTTTCCAGGTCAGTAGTTTCAGGGGAATCTCATTTAATATAAGCAACTCCTTTTTAAGTATAAGAATCAAAAGAATCGTGATCTCAAGTTAGAATTCTTGATTGATTAATTCGGTCAAATAAATCAATTTGGTCCATTGATCAAATTGAAATCAACTTCACTTATGAATACTCTCATCCATCAACATCATTTAACTTTGGAATTGTGTCCAAGAGTTCGTGATTCAAGAGTCCGTACCAACAGATTCGTTGGTAACAATTTAGGTGCTAAGCCCAAGTTACACACTACACCTACGGTAATCTATGTACATTTTGGAGAGTTTGAACAGGGTTTAGATTTAGCTGCACCTTTCTAAGCTACAGTCGTGAATGCATACATTTTCTATCAATACCAATGATCGTTCCAAATAAAAATTGCTTTGAAATAAAGCCGGTTTGGGCTTGTCTATCTCTTGGTTCTTGTAGCTGACCATTTGCTCAAAGGTTAACAAGGCGAAATCCCCTGCAGGGATAAGTTCACCTTTGTAGTTATATACATTGCTATATGATTATGATTGGTATATTTTTTACCTGTAATTTGTGTACAGTAAAAAAATTACATACATACACTTCTACACTCAGGTCAGGTTAGTTTTATTTCAACGAGTAATAATAAATTATTAAATGGTTATTGAAAATAATGCTGCTCAGATGATAGAAATAACGGCTAATGACGATATTATGTAGGTAGTGTAGATAATTGTAGTGCTTGCTGATTATTAATCATACTTTAAAATAGCTTATACTATTTTTGATTGTGAATGAAAAAAGTTTGACTACACGCCATTAATGTACACAATGTAGATAATGGACGTGGAATTGCTCTTAAAGTAATCAAGTGTTTAAGCATTTTGATCACGATCATTTGCATAGGTAATTGCAAATCCTGCGGTTCTATTTGCCTTTTTGTCTCTCAATAATGCAAATGAGATGTTTACTTTTTTTCTTTATTTTTGTACAACTATACTTGTTATGTCGTAGTGTGTATCAAGCTACGTTAATTAGTGCCAAAACGTGCGACAACCCTGATCTCCCTTACGAGCAAAACAGGTCGATGTTAGCAAGTATTTCAACGTACATAAAAGATAATATTACACTCATCAAAGGTAATATAACCGTAAAAGTAAATCTGGATAACAATTTGTGGAGATTTAGAGCTGGTGTGATGAGACACAACGCTTTAAAGTACATTATTGACAGCAAAGGTATGACCTGTGAAAACGTTTTAGTTAGAGTTGTAACAATCGGAATAAAACTAAAAGTCGATGATTCGTGTAAAATACACAAAGGCATGTACTTTTTTGAAAATTTGGACATGCAGAAGATTGATAAAGCAGTTAATTTCATACCAGTGAGAGAGATGGGCTTAAACAAATGGATTCTATCGCTGTACGGAAATAAGGGCACGGTTATATGTTTTGACATTCGCATAATGTTAAAATCATAGTATCTTAATGTAATTCATTAATCTATTACAGATCTTAACTGTGTTTATAAATAAATTGTAAAGAACACAAGCATTATTATTGGAATATCCTCATACTAAATCATCATCATCGCCGAAAGACGACCACTGCTGAACAGAGGCCTCCATCAAAGATTGCCACAATGACCGGTCCTGCGCCACCCGCATCCAGCGGACTCCTGCCACCTTCCTCAGGTCATCAATCCACCTTGTGTTCATACTAAATAGTTATATTTATTCCTAAAAGAAACTAGAAAGAGTTTGACAGTTTTCATAATGAAAATCAGTAACTTGAACTTGCATAAAATATACAACATGCATTTTCGACTTGAACATGGAAAGGTCGTTTAAAAGGTATTCAGAACGATAAGTCATTCATGTTGTTGCTACATAATTTCAGACAAATATCCGTCTACTAAGTCTGTGCACTTCATTCTGCTAAAATGCAAAACGTTGACTTGGCTCGCCTCTCAAAGTGGCTTTCTGATGGATGCAATTCATTAGGTATTAGGCCATGCACTCTTTATCTACAAAATTGTACAATCGAATTGGTTTCTAGTAAATTATTTTATGTCCTTACTATCTCTACATTTTACAATACAATACAATAACTCTGCCTCATTTTGTTTATAGTTTATGATTTCTTTTCTTAGTTTGCTTCGTCTGACATAATTTCGACAATTCACACAGTATCTTAATAAATTGTAGCCTACGTGTTATTCTGATGTATAAGCTTGTACAGATGTTATTAAAATCCATTCAGTAGTTTTTCTGTAAAAGAGTAACGTATGGCAGTTACAATTTTTTCATTTATAATATAAGTAGGATATTAGTAGAACCTAAAACGCCTTTTTGTTCATTATTTTCGTAAAGTTTCTTAAGTCGTAAATAATGCTTTTATGTGCTTTTGTGACACATAACTAAATAACAAAGTTGAATGTATTTGAAATAAAACTATGAAAACGGGTAACTCGCGTATATTAACTAATTTTAACTACATTCCGACGTTTCGAACACTTTACAGGGTTCGTGGCCTGCGGATGACTGACAATGGAGGAAACTTGATAGATCTACCTCCATCAAAATAAGAAAGATAAGTACAAAATTACCCACCAAAGAAAATATACTACACAGACAATAAATTTTAAGGGTGGATGTACATACTAAATTTGCAAATTAAGCTAGTTATACATTACAAGTATTTTCAGAATCAAGACAACATAAATAATCTACGCCGGTTCTATCCCTACGCCACTGCCTGAGAAGTATTTCCTTCCTTTGTATGATTGTATTGTTAGGAAGGTATCCCAAAATTGGGACCGGCAAGAAACTCAGCGGGACAACTCTTTTCAAAAAACATTTGAAGTACATCTTAAGATCATCACGCATTAAACCGAAACATACAATTTTGATTCATAAGGAAATTTAAAATAATTTTGAAAAAATTGCCAGTACTAAAAGGGGGGGGGGGGGGGGAGTTTGGTCACCACCTTCAAATACATCAGCCTCACGGTTTATGTCTAGACTGTTCCTTTATCAGATGAATAACTGGATCCCAAGCTGGTGGTAGAGAAAAGCTTCTTTCTATCCTATTAAAGTTTGGATATTTCATTATCTCTATGGCCTCACGCAACATTCTAGGAATGTTTCTCTTCTCCTTAACGAGAACCAAAGGCTTGTCAAACTTAATATAAAGATTCGGTCCACCCATGACATGCTCCCAAACCCGCAAACTGTTGTCGACGGTGTTTTACATCGGCTATGTGTTCCTTCACCCTAGTAGTGATATTCCTCTTTGTCTGCCCAACATATGAAAGCCCACATTCACAGTATGAAAGCCCACATTCATGATTCATTTTAAATGTATTTGTTATACTCTGTACTCACTATGGCCTATGCCTGCTAAATTTGATTTCCTAGCAACTGCAGTAATATACAATATGCTCATACCCGTTAACAAACAAGCAAACGGCCCGTTAAATACTTAGTAAGCAGCCACCGGAGTCTATGATGGATAAGATATTTAGTCGTTTTCTGTAGGTATATGAATGTAAATGCCGATTACTTACCTACGTCAATAAATTTTCTAAATTAAAGTAAGTTGTTTATACTCCAAGTATACTATTTTATTTATTATTCTTCCTGCTGGGTGAATATCTAAACGTTTCAACCGCCTAATTTTGGTGGCATCATTTTTGATGAATTTTCTATTCGTTACAATATTGTCATTTGAAGGAGGCACGGTACCTTATACAAATGACGAATTATAACATTGAGACGTTTAAAAACTATGGCAAAAATTATATTATATTATACTAAAATTAGGCGGCTGAAACGCTCAGATATTCAACTATTAGTAACATTATTTGTTATCAAGCGCGATATTTTAATGGATACCTAAAACGCTTGAATACAGATCATTAAGCTACGTAGATAATGCAAATCCTGGTTAGGTACTACTTACCACTATTGAAAATAAACACATTAAGCATCACATTATAATAGCATCAGTTCATTTGTATAGGTATTTCCAAATGACTTATCATTATTTGCTTTATACTCAAATGAGTTTTTGTTCTGCCAACATGATCTGTCCATGTTTGTTAGGTTTTTGCCTAATTTTCCAAATTAATTTTTGTTATGGTGTGTACCAGGCCATTTTAACAAGTGTGACGCCGTGTGAACAACCCGACATGCCGTATGAAAGAGACGGAAAAGTGACTGCAAATGTTACAACTTATACAAAGGATAATGTGACTTACATCAGAGGGAAAATAGACATAAACCAAAATCTAGCCGGATACTTATGGCGCTTGAAAACGGGAATTGTTCGAAGTGGCGTTTTAAAATATAATTTTGATACGAAAGGCTTGACTTGTAATAACGTTTTAGTTCAAATGATTGTGATGGCAGCAAAAGTCAAACTGGATAAGTCTTGCAAAATTTATAAAGGTTCCTACGTTTTTGAAAATTTCGATATACGTCTGATAGACAAAGCTGTGAATTTTATACCGGTTAGAGAAATGGGAGTGAATAGTTGGGTGCTTTCTGTATTTGGCCATAGAAACACGCTTGTGTGTTACGATGCTCGATTAATATTAAAATATGTTAAGTAAGAATGAAACTTACGTTGGCCACTGACTATTAAAAGTGAATACAAAGTACTCGTAATGGATATGAAGAAAAACCTGTGAAACTAGGTACTTATACGTATCAGATACCAGCTATTAGACACACTCTTATTTACCCGTCCGATCTATCTGCAAAATTTTATACGTCCGTCAAAGTTTTTTGGAATGTATGGTAGCAAACAATGTGATTCGTACAAAATATGGATTTAACGATTCACAGAAGAATCTCAACCTCATAGTTGGGGTAATTTGTGATGAGGTCGCCGAGAGTTGTACATAAGGACAAGACTTGACAAGATTGGACGGGTAAATAAGAGTGTGTCTAATAGCTGGTATCTGATAAGTATAAGGATATCTGTATAGTGAGTAGGTACTACAAAATATCCTTAATAATTAATGTCGTATCAAAAATTTCATAGTGAATTTATTTTTATAGTTTCAAAATGTTTTATTTTTTATTTCTAATAAAACCCATTTGACTTTCAACGCATTTTATTACAAAACGGTTATGTTAAATTAACGTAAGTAGTACCTTACAATACAATAACAGTTATAACTAGTAATACATAATATTATATGTATGTATTTACACACTTTAAAAATTAAAGCATCTTGAGGCTTGAATTGAGGTATAAAACTATTGCGATTCCTTAGATTCTTCTGTTGTACTTGCTGAAGGCTGTTCCACCACTACAGTCTTGTTAGCTCTTCTCCTCGCATGACGACCACCTCTGAACCTTGCCTGTTCTTCACTGCCGTCTCCTGACACCTATGGTTAAAAATGTTGGTGTATATTTAATATAGTATTGAGACTTATAATTATTTGCCTCCTAAAGCCCAAGGCGAAATTTGGCTCCTAGTCATTGCAAACCACGGTCCTACCAGTAGTACTCATCAAGGCCCAAACATTAAGATTTTTTAAAAATGTTATTGTACTTGTATGCCATCAACAGCTTTGGGGCATATTTATTAGTTATCAGTTTATGATGCCTATTTGGCCAAATCGAATTTAATAAATATTAAAAAAATATGTTTTTTATTGCAGACGCGGAATTTGAAAGCATAATGTCGGCTTTTGTAAACCCTGGTAGTTACATACCATACATTTAAGTCCTGCTGGTAGGACCGTGGTATGCTATGACTATACAGCCCCTTAAGAAGCTGGGTTGGAATGACCAAGTTAATTAATACTACTGTATCCTTGGGCCTTAGGAGGATAAAATATTTCTATACCTCCATATTTTTATTTAAATTGTTGGTACAGTTAGTACAAATGGTAGACTACAGTAAAAGTAGGATAGTGTATCGTATAATAAAATGGTTTTCATGTTGGGAAGAATTGTAGAAAGAAAGAAAATTAGATTACGAAATACGAACTATTTGTTTGTCATTCAATCTCTTAAATAAAATAAACTTGATATCGTAGTCTCAACAAAGAATAAGAATAAAGAATGGTCAATTAAGTAAAGTAGTTAATGAAAACGTGATTGTACAATATGCATGGTACATATCACAGGAGCAGGTTGGGGTGTTGACAAATGTAGGTATTCTTACTGCCGTCACCACGCGGCATACGGCATACTTATCGAAGTGTCACTGACCATTCTACAAGATCGATGATATCCAGCAGCGTCATCATAGTGGACACATTACTGCGATCGCCAATCCGCCTGCCCAGCGTGGCGATTATGGGCATTTACCTCTTAATGCGCCTATACGCATAGTTAATTGGAGAGGCCTACGTACAGCAGTGGACTAACATAGGCTGATGATGATGATGATAATGTCCAGACATGTAAAGACTTACAAACAAAATATACGTACCCCCTTGTTCGTAATTGTCTCCTACCTTAGCTAAGCGCTAAGTATTGTTCGTAAGTAGTTAAGTATGTTATCGATCATTTATTTTCTATAAGATTGATAGGGGCAAATAATAGGTATTATCAAACCGCGATTAGAATGGGATTCGAAAGTACTGTTGATCCCGCAGTGCATAAGTCAAACTAGGATATATTCATAGTTATATTCATATATTTATAGTTTAAGTGCAAAGGCTTTCAGAAAATAGATTAATTAATCACTCACTACATCTATACAGGGTGTAAGTCTAATACGGGCGAAGCTCTTAACGGGAGTTAGTTTACGACATAATAAGTGCATTCAAATAACTTTTACCTAAAATAAGAGCAACAAAATTTTCCATACTAAATAATTCGGCGCGCAATGTAGAGCAACATACGCGAGTTAAATACTCGTTGACAGCTAATTTCAAAAGCAGATGACGTAACTGCCATATCAACAATAACAAATGTTCGTACCTACATTGCTGCTCCGATAATCTTAAAAAAATTCTGTGGGGTCATAATTGAGAGTAACTTTAAAAAAACCTTGTAATCCATGATTACACTAATGAATCCCATGCCTGGTTTAATTGATCGCCTGTATTAGACTTACACACTGTATAAACAACTGTTTTCTTGGTAAAATTTGTGTCATTTGTTATATCAACAGTACTCTCGAATCCCTTTCTGATTCCGGTTTGATAACACTAAGAGGCTTAATAAATTATGAATAACGGGCTAGTGTTTTGTATACGCGAAAAACATAATTTATGACAAATGGGTAGGTACCTAGTTATTACAACAGTTACTGAATTACTTAGTGAATAATGTGAATATCTTACCTGCACCGTTTTCCTAGCAGGAATATTGTTTTCCAGGAACTTGTTTACCGCACCGAGCGTATTTATAGGTATCTATAAGATCAGAAAACATTTTAGATATTTTTATGTACATACTTTTTTCTAGCACTAAAATACACTGCGTATTCTAACGAAACACAAACATTTTTGAAATATAATTGGGCCAAATGCCTAAAAATAAAAGTTGATAAGGTGACTCTTACTGAAGAGTTGCCACTTGGACCAAATAATTGTTCGCCTAACTTCCGGTGAGTTGATGCCGTAGACAACATCCGTTTATCGTTGATGAGATTGCCAATACCCAAATGTGTAAATTCAAAATTGGACAAAAGGAGACCAAACAGTATGTCATTGAATTGGTTTTTCAGTTCCTGGAATTGTGCACATAACAGAATCGGCAATCTCAACAACGTTATGACTCTTTGAGACTGACCCATCAAATAGCTTTGTGTCGGTCTCCATGAAAGGCTTAATAAATCTACAAAATTATAACAAACTGACCTTGGTCATCACTGCCTAAAACGTTTTCTTCCATTCAGTTACAATAGCAAATCTATTTCTATTTAATTGCTATTCAGGCGGTTTTCATTATACTAATTGAATTTTCCATAATTGTCACCAGAATAATGAGTAGGGTATTAACATAATTTAAATTTACTAAATAACTTTTTCTACGCCTCTAGTGTCTCGTTCTCTACTTAATTCATTTTACTTACCTCGTCTTATCTATAAATAATTTTGATGTCAATTATTTCTTCGTAAATTTTAATTAACGCTTGAACAGAAGAAGGTTGCCATTAATTATTTCATTTATGTTAATTATTAATGGCAACCTTCTTCTGTTCAAGCATTAATGTTAAACGTAACTCAATATGTATGTAAACACAGGTTATCACAAATATTGTTATGATCAGTTGAAGGAGATATTCAGAAATATCGCATTCCGATAAACTCTTTTAAAATGGAAGCATATTTCTATTAAGAGGAATTTTAGGCATGTTTGTCTTTCAGTGTCAAATAATCAGAATACAAATAGACTTGTTGAACTGATCAGCACTATTTTTGTTCTAATCTGTATTTTCGCCCACTACACTGTTCAAAAATTAAGATAGATACGTATGTGATTGACATTTTACTTACCTATTTAACGAACATAGTGAACATTCGATTTGTTTTTATTGAGACAAAAACAATATTGTGAATCTTCAATAAAAAGTCCCATTTTGTCGTTTACTATCAAAGTACATTCAAAGATACTAAGCAAATTCGATTTACAATAGGAAGGGACAAATTGGGACCTTTGTCTAGGTCGTATTTATTCAAACACAAACAACACTTACACGTTCACCCACATTTGGCAGCAACCCCATCAATACCCGGCCTGGCACCGTTGAACCCGAAGCATCCCGTAGCAAATTTACGCAATTCGTGTATTTTGTATCTGTGTCGATACTATGAGGTGGCCTTGAGATCGTTTAGGCGGAGGTCGTCATATTCTTAGTAAGTCCCTTTCGAGATAGGTCATGTTCGGAAGATGCCACTTTCTGAGGATGTCATGTCCTGAGAAGGCCGCTTTCGGAGAGCGACACGTTCTAATTACGTCACATTCTTATATCGCCACTTTATGAGTTCGTCGCTTTCTGAGTATGTCGCATTCGGAGTACGTCACTTTCGCATTTTACGGCGCTCCTGTGCGTTTTTGCAAGTTGACTCCTAAGAAACTAATGATCCTGATCAGGAATGGGATCGATTGGCATCAAAAAAAGAATGCAAAAAAATTTTTTTTTTGTTTCTCAATAATACTTAATATGTGTAAGCCCGAGAGTTAAACAACGACTTCACCCCCTTGTATGTATAATAAATATAACTATGTATTATCACAGAATAAGTAACAGTACTAAAGTACAAAATTGACACTTTCATACATTAGACGTTTAGCTTGTCAAACACGCTTGTTACTTTAACGCCCTAGGTATGTATTTCTAAAAGTTGCTATTCCGTAAAATACCTCCTCACTCAACCTGCTATAAAATAAAACACATACCTACCTATCACCATACCAACCTACAAACTGTGCTAGAAAAGTCACCAGCACCACAGTCGAAATCTTTTTTCCATAGAATTAGATTGTTTTTTTTTGCATTCTTTTTTTGATGCCAATCGATCCCATTCCTGATCAGGATCATTAGTTTCTTAGGAGTCAACTTGCGAAAACGCACAGGAGCGCGGTAAAATGCGAAAGTGACGTACTCCGAATGCGACAAACCCAGAAAGCGACGAACTCATAAAGTGGCGATATAAGAATCTGACGTAATTAGAACGTGTCGCTCTCCGAAAGTGGCCTTCTCAGAACATGACATCCTCAGAAAGTGGCATCTACCGAACATGACCTATCTCGAAAGGGACTTACTAAGAATATGACGACCTCCGCCTAAACGCTTGAGATGAAAAGTTAACATTTGCTTAATGCACTTCCTGTCTATCCCACTCAAACGTGCGTACTGTTGCGAGGAAAAGGGGTAGAAAGTACGGTCCATTCATTCCTAGTTGTCTTATCTAGTAAACAAATTTCTAACCTAAAAGTACATGTTTTCTGTTGTAAACTGCCGTATTTGCCTATACCAAAATACCTGAGTCCGTATTTCTGTAGCCCGTCCATAATGATTAGTAAATTGCTTAATTTTTATTCAAGGATGTTTAGGTACAACAGAAAACGTGTATTTTTAGGTTAGAAATTTGTTTACTAGATTATAAGACAACTAAGAATGAATGGACTTTAAGTTATGAAATCGATACAATTGACCAGCTCACAATATAGACACTGCCGACACTCGGGCCATTCATTATTTACATACGTTACGATCCTGATGGAGAGTTCGCCGGGGAACGACAAAAAAGTTATTCAATCATAAACATTAAATATACAACGAAGTTATTTTTTTACAGTTATTTTGTAATTAATGAATGACCCGCCGTAGTTATCAGAGAATATAGGTATAAGTAACACTCGATCAGTCTCATGAAAATCTCCCAGTATATTTGGGCATTTCTCCGAGCGTTTCAACCGGCTTCGATGGAAACATTATTATCCGGTTTCCATGGGTGTCTCATATTTTTTTGAATAAATTGGTAGTTTTCAACTACGTCTACCAGTATATCCATAGTTCTTGCATCTCTCACGGGATTCGTGTGATAAGGCTGCCACCGAAGTCATGGCGGTTGAAACGGTCGGAAAAATGCCCATTTATGGCCTGATGTAGATCAATCTAAGGGATACCGTTATACGTAAGAGGTGTAAAGCAATATCGTGATTTTGTCCCTCCGCTTAGTAACATCGATAGTATAATTCTAACGTTATATTTGATGTAAACAGTTATAATTATTTGCATCTACTTATTATTTCCGATTTAACATTGTAATTTATAATAATGACCTAAGCTCAGCTCAAATTATTGAGGAGTATACAGCTAATGTTGGCTCAAATCTTACAAGTATCATTAATGTTACTTTGTACTGCTTGATTGGTTTGTACTGATATGAATAAATTGAATATTTTTTACCATTTCTGTAAAATCCCTTCGTATTTCCCTTCGTAGTTCATGATCCGTTGTATTTGTGCTCAGTACGAGTTGTCTTTCTAACCCCGTAGGTATGTAAGAATGATTCTTCCACGTCTTAATAATTCTAATCTTCATTGAATAAGGAATAGTTAGTGTATGAATTGCATTCTGAATAAAATGTTCTAAAATCGGTTTCCGTTTTTTTTTCATGTTTACCGAAATGAAGAAAAATGGTTAACATCTGATATCATAAATTACATAGTTGTGATTTGTATATAAATGTCTGTATCAATGTACGTATTCAAATTGCTAACTAAGCATGTTATACACCGTGATTTCTAATAACCCGAAAGATTTTAACAGTGTGTCCTGACCACATTTAGAAACTATAATGTCGTATAAACTTTTCTGGATATCGCCTAGTTTCAGAGTTATTACCAATTAAAAAAAAACATATTTTCTAATTGTAACTCGGTACAAAAGGTCTTTTTAACGGCGTTGGTGTCATTATGGAGAATAGTCTCACTAACATCATTAATAGATGTCGAAAAGTGAGAAATAAAACCTTTTAAAAATGTGGTTTTTGTAAAAAAAAACCTTAAAACTCATTGTAAGTGCTAGTTTCATGAATAACTTTTACTTTTTATGTTAAAATACATTCAAAAATTAAATAACAATTGAAAAAAAAAATTAAAAAAAAATTTTTTTTTTCGCCAAAAATGACAAAAGTCATATAATATTTTTTGTTTGTTTTTACATCAAAAATGCGTGGTTAAAATCTTTCGGGTTATTAGAGATCACGGTGTATAAAAAATATCGAAAAGGTATTGATATTTCGTAATTGATAATTCCTTAGAACATTTTTAACAGGAGAATGCATCCACATTTCCTTAGAACATTTTTAACAGGAGAATGCATCCACATGTCCAACAAAATATTCTATTAAATTTCGAGGTGGCGGGGTAGAACAGGTGTGAATAGGTTAAAGAAATAGTTTTGTTAGATAAATATAAAATACTAATTTTGGAACAAAGATCACTACCAAAAGCTCAAAATACTATTTTTTTACCCAAGCCAATCTGTAATGTTTAGTAACTAAAATACAAACACAAAGCGATAGTTAAAGCGAAAAACGTGCAAGTTAGTGTCTTGAAAAAGTGAAAATGAAATGACGATGAACTTACAGCGAAAATGTCATCAATGAATTTGGATGCATCCGGTGTCTGTATGGACACTTGGGTCTGTTTAGATGTGTCTGATGATGAACCATGCTTCGGTGATATTGTGTCAGATTCTGGGGAAATCAATTTTAATAAATACAAAGTATTTTATAAAAAAATGTGGTGAAAGAAATAGAACGGAACATGTTTTCGACAAAGTTTAAAATAAATTTGCTTGTGCTATTGACAAGACTGCCAAATTGACGTGTCGATCACTCTTTAATGTGGATTGAAATCGTACATAAGAAAACAAATTTATTAAAAACTACGTATCATTAAGTTTTTTGGGAAATTTTATGGGCTAATACAATATTATATTTGTAACGGAGTGAAGTACTTATAAAGGTGGCTCACACTTGAATAGACCATATCTGAGATGATGCATCCAATTTGCAATTTTCTTCTTTAAGAATGTAGGTAGTACCGCGTGAATTGACTGCGGATCTAATCAATCGTACCCGGCCAATTCTAGTGTCAGCCATCCTTGAGGTTTTCCTCATTAATATGTCATATTTATATGGCATGTTGAAAGTGAGCAACATGTCTATGATTGGACATTATAATGCTTGTGGGACGTTAAGTTTGAATTTTTTTATTATAAGTATTTAAGTATTTAGATTTTACATAAATTTTGAACGCCTCTGCTGTGGTGAAGAAAAATAATTTGATTATTGAACTTCGAACATGAAATTCAGTCTTTTCAGCAAGCACCCGGGTTCCAGATGTAGAGTGGGAGTCCAAATTAATTCTCCACAGCTGCGAACTTATTTATTCTTGATTAAATAGTAAGCTCTCTTACACAAAAATAGTTGTTTATCGATGAAACTACTCCATGCCTCATTATTGACAACTGCCCCTTAACTTATCCCATCTTCTTACTATTGATGTGATTGATGTAAAAGATGTTATAAATGACTACACGCTGTCTGACATTAGGAGAATGTCATTTATCATTTCTAGAATTCAGTTAAATCCACGCCAGTTTCCATCTCCAGGCCTTTGCGTAAAAAAATAAAACGAAATAAATGCTATAAGATAAAAATATTATCAAAATTACGAGGGAAAAAGCCGCTGGGGATCTTTGCCCCTTGCTGTCGCTTACACGCCTTATCTTGGACATAAAATGCTGCCATAAATACTTTTTCCTCAAAATTAGAAGACGATAAGCTGTTTCCTTTAGTTTGTACAAAATCCTTGTTATTTCCTATTCTTTCTAAGAAGATTACACTGAAGGATGTAATTTCAGTACAACAAATTATCTAAATGGGCTTGTAATAAGAAGAGACCTCTTAATAATATAATGTTTGATAGGCAACTCCAAGTTACAGTTTTAGATTTTTTTTGCCTAGTATTCATACATTTTGCATCAAAGATAACATCAATAAAAGTAGTACAAAAAGTATTTTTCGGTTATTCTCAAAATTTAAAGCCTAAATCTAATTACAGTGTCATTTTTGAGACACTGAAAAAATTTACATGTTACTAGGAATATTAGAACTGAAATTCCATTGAAAAAAATAAGGTAATGGCTACGGCAATTAGATCTATTAAAAACAGGTGTGAATAACATAAGAATGCTATAGTGTATATTTTATTATCTTAGATTTTCTACAAAAATATATAAAAAAAGTTTTTATTGTCAAATTCAATAGTAAACCCCACCTGCGCCCGCTTGCACCGACGCGGATTTCTGGACCGAGACACTGGTGCTCCCTGCAGTGTTACCCAGGAAGTTCCCCACTGCTTTCAGAGTTGAAATTGGAATCTGAAAGTAAAGAGCATTTGTGTAAAGATGCGTTTAAACCAAAAGAGCATTCGCTGTTCTAGCGCCCGTTCTACGAAATCAACCAATCACGTTTTGTGTACCGATCGAATTTCGTAGAGTGGGAGGTTAGAACAGCGTATGCTCTTTTAGTTTAACCGCACCTTTATGTGTAATTAGTAGGATTTAAAACTATTATACTTATGTCGGAGATATGAGTTACTAAATCTAGAAAACGATAAGCAATGTTTTGCTTGGAGTGGTCTTTGCTTGGTCCATGCAGGTTTGCAGGTAGATGATACCAACCTTTGAACAGGTGGCTGGTGACCTGACAGTATAAAAGGTCACTACTGCAGTGTTCATAAATTCATTCCCGTGTTAGACATAGAACGATTCACTCTTGTCTTGTTATGTGAAGGGTTTACATTCTTACGAAGGAAGTTATTTCTATGGGGTATGCATCTATGCATGGACGCAAGCTTAGAACTCTCTATTCGTTTTCTACTACTGCGTAGATGCGTAGATACAAGATTCTGAGTACTGTTAGTAACGAGTAACAAGTAGCTAGGAGGCAGATAACTAAAATCCTACCCCTCTTAGCTCGGCTGTCATTAGGGTTCCCGATATCAGCAAGTGGGATAAAGAATCAAGGCTCACGTAACAGTGAGTACTGGTATTGTATCACATGTAAACGGTAAGGTTTAAAATCGACAGCAGTTGGTAAGGTAATGATTGTTCACTATGTTTGCAGTTAAGTTTGATTTGAGTCGTGATTTAGAAAACTGCTTTGTTCTTTTTTTGTGATTACTGTTGTAAGAAAACGTGTGGGTAGGTATCCTACCCTATTGAAAAAAAAAAAGAAATAAAAACAGTAATTCTAGTGATTTCAAAGTATATCATGACCCATACTTATTACTTACTTAGTTGTGAAATACTAGCAGTACCAAAATATGGGCAGGTAGCCCTTTGTTTTGTTTTGTTTTCGAGTCTACCAAAAATTAATTTGTGATAGTGATAAACATTTTCAATCCATGCCTTGTGTTAAAAGTTTTCTATGCGTGTGAAATTACCGTTACAGATGTTCAACTTCAAGATCAACAAGCTCACTGTCATAGTAGTCTACAGTTTCATCCATGATGAATATGCTGTGACGATGAAACGAGCGCAATTTCTTGCGATACCTATGTCCAAAAAATTAAGAATTGAAGACGCCAACTCTATGGTTATTTTGGAGCAACGGAAATTAAAGGACAGGTTTCTTTCCAATTGTTTTAATGAAAAATTAGAAGCAGTAGTTTAAAGAACTAACGGTTGACATTTCTGTTTGTAACGTTAAGTTTTTGTGTTTTTAATACGTTTTATTATTTGCGAGATTAATTTGATTATAGTAAAGTGAAGCACAATCTTATTTTGATGTCGAGTATAAGATGAGGTCAGTGTCTAACCTCAAACTTTAGGTACTTAGTGTTATGATTAGGTCTAGCATTCCAATTATCTCAACATCTGTTCAAAACTGCTTATTGCTAGTCTACTTGAAAAAAAAAAAAGAGGGAAATCAGTCGGCTTTGACTTTACTTTGTTTTTGTGATAAAAATGATATCGTACAATTTGATGATTACAGTTCAACATGGTGAGTCAGAACGAGCTGCCGGCCTGCAAGTTGTTAATGTCATGCCCGGTGGCGTAGTAGGTGTCGCTACTGCCTACCGTGAACACGTGGTGCAGCACGTGGTATGGACACGTTGTTAATCCGCTGAGCAGTTCACATTTTTGTTGGGCTATTTGAGGTCTGAGCTAATTGGTGAAACTAATGTTGTTGTAGCCATCGAGGGTTTATTCCCTTTCGATTCTATAGAGTTGAAAAAAAAATTGGAGGAAGAAATGCAAAATTGAAACTAAATTAGACATCAATGTTACAGTTACGCAAGTTTAAAATAAACAAGTTTTATTAAACGCATTGAGATCGGTTATAATAATTTCTGAAGGGTGATGATGATGTTCATGATGGTGGTCATGATGATGGTCATGATGGTGGTCATGATGGTGGTCATGATGGTGGTCATGATGATGGTCATGATGGTGGTCATGATGATGGTCATGATGGTGGTCATGATGATGGTCATGATGGTGGTCATGAAGGTGGTCATGACGATGGTCATGATGGTGGTCATGATGATGGTCATGATGGTGGTCATGATGGTGGTCATGATGATGGTCATGATGGTGGTCATGATGATGGTCATGATGGTGGTCATGATGATGGTCATGATGGTGATCATTGTAGTGATCGTGGTGATGATCATGATGGTGGTTATGGTGATGATCATGTTAGTGGTCATGATGATGATGGTGGTGATAGTCATTTCTCATTATGTGGGCTGTCCATAGTTTCAATTTGACTACTTTAGTTTAATTAAAGTTGTGGATTATAATTATTGGAATTAGTAATTTAGTTTGCAATCGTAGAATGAAACATTTTACATTCAGTTTGGTTTCCTTTTCTCAGACTGCATACACCATTTTATCATTCGTAATCGTAGGTGTAAAATCGGATCTATTTTTCCGTCTCCGTGCGGCCACGATTGTGGGTGGCATGCGTTTGGTTTGATGGTGTAATCGGTCGATGTGTTTCTGGTTTGGTTACCGGATGGAGGTAGACCAATTTTGTTGTTGCTGGATGGAAGCAACTGTGGTTTTGGTTACCGGATGGAGGTAGACCAACTTTAGAGTACTGTAACCCATTTGTTGGTTTGTTGAAGTGTTTCATTTGACTATTGTAGAACTATGTCTGTTACTGGCTAGTAAAGTAGTAAGTACATAGACTGACTAGTCTATTCGAATGTTAATGAAGTTGATTTTAATTCCCTGGGTTGATTAAACGAGTACCTAAATAATTTTTAAATTTAATGAATTCAAATCATCACGATTCATTTAATGAATTCAAATCGTCCGAGGGATTGAGCGTGATCTAATAATCGCATCGGAAGTTCCGAAGCATGTAAAAGGTGCACGTGGACTGCTTTTTATGTGCAGTATACTCTTTGCGAGGAGTAGCACTTACGCGGCTGAGATGGTTCTAACTTCTGATAGGTTATTGGATCCTAAAAATCCGATGGACAAAAATGAAATCTGGTGGTTATGGTGTAACCTGGTTGAGTAATTTACGTTTTTGTTTGAGTCGAGAGGTTGACTCATTTGAATCATTCATTAATTGAGATCATTTTGACTTATCATTTTGGTAATGCCATAAAAAAAAAAAAAGTTATTGTTGTTAAACGGGATGAAGTGACTATGTCACAATGTGAGTTTACGATGGACATAAACGTGACTTGGGTTCCTTAATTTTGATTTTACTGGTAACTAAAACTGAGCTGGTGGCACTATCAAAAGTGTCTAACAAATTGAAGTTCATGATGATTGAATACAGATAACATTTTGTTGTTAATTAAAATGCTAGAAAGGCAAGTACCAGTTGAAGTAGATGAAGATTGTTGTGGTATGAAGGATGAGGTTCTCAGTTCGGTTGGTCGACCGTACCAGAGGCTTGATCGTAGCCGTAGCCCGTTAGAAGTCGGTGTCTACCTTTGAGTAGTCCGTGGGTACGCGGTGCGCGATAAGCTCTGGCGGAGGTCGGGTCTTGTAGAGACCGTAGAGTCATAGGGTTGACTCGGCGATCCCTTGGGGATGCGCGTAGTGTGGTTATGTGATAACCAATAGGCCACGAATGAGAGACCTGCTTCCGAAAGTTTGCCGTCATGTGTTTTACGTAAAAGGTGGCTATGAAAGCCAGGTGGTACTTGTCTGGTCTTGCATTTTAATTGGTGGTAATGAATTGACTTTAAGTGATCCTAAATTCAGTTGCAAAGAATAAAATTATTTTCCTTGAGTTGAATTGATTTTACGTAGACAGATAATTTGGTCAGGAGTAACCGAGTGGTGACAAAGATTACTGATGTACGTGTTTGTTACAGATACAAGCGAGGACGCTTGTCTTGTCAGTATGGCCGTGTCGGAGATATGAGTTACTAAATCTAGAAAACGATAAGCAATGTTTTGCTTGGAGTGGTCTTTGCTTGGTCCATGCAGGTTTGCAGGTAGATGATACCAACCTTTGAACAGGTGGCTGGTGACCTGACAGTATAAAAGGTCACTACTGCAGTGTTCATAAATTCATTCCCGTGTTAGACATAGAACGATTCACTCTTGTCTTGTTATGTGAAGGGTTTACATTCTTACGAAGGAAGTTATTTCTATGGGGTATGCATCTATGCATGGACGCAAGCTTAGAACTCTCTATTCGTTTTCTACTACTGCGTAGATGCGTAGATACAAGATTCTGAGTACTGTTAGTAACGAGTAACAAGTAGCTAGGAGGCAGATAACTAAAATCCTACCCCTCTTAGCTCGGCTGTCATTAGGGTTCCCGATACTTAGTTCTTTGATTCGATAGGGTAATTCTAAATACCACAGTCATATTTTCAAAGTTGTAATGACCTCCCGATATTTCGGCACCATTTTTTTGGAAATGCCATCTTCACGGAGTAACTGACGTCACGTGATTTTAGTTGTAATCTACCTATATACATTTACACATTCTTATTATGTAAATGATCAGTTAAGACAATACAAATCATTAATTATACTCCCCTAAAAACCAAGGAATATTGTTGATCTTGATGCTTGTTCAATATTACGTATTATTTGAGTTACAGTTAATTTTACTAAGCTTGCTTTGTTGGCTTTGTTAATAGAGATTATTAAATGTGTAATCTCTTGACTACAAATCTAAGAAAAAAATATAGCCCTGGTTCGTTCTCGATAATAATGGATTGTTGCCTGTTAAATTTATATTGTCCTAATCTTTGCATGATTTATACCTCGGACAAAATTATAGCACTCCTTACACAAAATGATTGTTATATTTAAACTTTTGTGATCAGAAATTTAAGGTATGTACATAATTTACGTGGGTAATCAATTTATTCATTGTAGTTGGTTTACGGTTGGTAATTAAAATCTTATTCATTCTGCCATACGAATTATTATATGTAGAATAATTTCAACTAGGAACTAGTAAGACTCACGTTGAAAATATCCGCAAAGAATTGCGGGTTCCTCTGGAAATTGACTTGTTTCGTGTATGAAACTTGTTGACCACCGCTATTAGCTACAGCAGAATCAGCACCGGCACTGGCATAATTCTGGACCCCAACGTCAATCCTCTTTTCAATCGGAGGAGGAGGAGGCAATGCCCCAGCTCCACCTATATATCCATGAACTGACACCTTATTATGAAAACGGTGCGGCTTCTTGTGGTGGATACGCTTTTCTAAAACCACAGGCTGTTGATGGTAAATATGTTTTTCAACCACTACCGGCTGAGGCTCGATGTAATGTTTCTCAACGATCACTGGCGGAGGTTGTTCAACGTGTACCTGCAAATAATCTCAATTCAAATTACGTCATTCTATTTTTAATAATAATTTTAGTGGCTACGACAAATATTATACGGTGGAAGTATTGTCCACGTCAATAAAATAATATTTGTTTATTTGAAGTATCTCTCCACAAAACCCGCTGTCGATGTTCAAACAAGCGGTTCCACTTTAAGTAGAAAAAGTATTGTTAGCACTACCAGTGACTTTGATGGAATATTTTTGGAGGTGGATTTATTCCAATTTATATTCCATGTTGTAGGTAATACGACAAAAAATGGGAATGAGAATGATTGTGTTGTCGGGATTCAAGCTGTCTGGAAGCTTCTGGTGCAATTATCTTTTATCCTTTTAGCAAGACCAACCTTTTGTGTTTGTATATAACCAGACTGTTGTGGGAAGTGAAAAACGGGTTGTCTGAACACTTCTGGAAATCTAAACAAAGAACTAAACATTCTGTCAAAATTGAAATTCGATCTGGCATTACTGCGGCGGAAGAAGATCGGTTTGTCCCATGTTACTCACTTCCTTGACTTTGGTCTTGGATTTTACAACAGTATTAGTTAAAGGCACTACAGGTGATGCGGCATCAAAGTCGAATTCAGTGTGCACTTTTTTGTTGATTTGGTTAATAGGTTGTTCAGCGGCTTCAGACGATAATCCGAAAGACTTGCTGCTTGAGTAAGTAAATCCTGATGATCCACCAGCACCAGATTCACCACCCTGAAATGAAGAAGCATAATGTTTATGTATACAAAATGTATGGATCATTATTTTAAAAATCCGTGTTTAAGAAAACACGTCAAGTTTAGTGGATATTAAAATGTTTAACGATTTCAATGATATTATAGGGAAAGACATAAAAGGTTTACAGTGAGACAATTTACAATACAAGGTCCAATAACCTTTTAAATTTCGAAAATCACCATTGATTCCATTAATCCTTATTGCTTACCAATCCTGCAGCAGCATTGCGATTGCCAGCCGATGCGCCCGCGAAGCCAACTCCTCCTGATTTCTCAGCATCAGCGCCACCGGCGAGCCCTGCGGCTGCCTTCACGTTGCCACCAGCGGTAGCGCCGGCGAACAAGCCACCTGATATATATGGACAATTTAATAAGACATTTAAAACAGGTAACATAACATAACGTAGGATCACTTTTTATAAAAGTAAAGTTCGTCTGTTGTGTAATCAGTAACTAATCACTCAGATGAGCAACAGGCCAATAGAGTTCTTCCCAGATTGAAAGCCTAACCTTCCTTTTCGAACAGCGACAATTTTACGGGATTTTTTTATTGTTTTGAGGCAATGACGCTGACGTATAATAATATTGAAAATTCACATTTACAACACAAAAATTGTGGTAATGCAAAGCATTGACTGAAATATACCTAGCCGTATCCATGAGGTCGAAAACTTTTTGATGAGGCAGGGCAATCATGTTCATAGATTGCATGATATAATCTGCATATTGAACAGATGTTGTGAGAAAGTTTGTTTGGAAACAATTTGATACAAAAATATCATGACAGTGACATTATATGAAGCTGAATGGAAAAAATACCTATTTGAAAGACATCAAATCATACCCAGTTCAAAGATACAGTGAAATAGTAACTAACACGTTTAATTTATTAGGTACTTAAAAAATATTTTCCCATTTTCATCGCCTGGTTGAATGGCATTACATTGCAAAAGGCCTGAACTGTAAGATAACTGGATATCAAATTAGTACATTGTGCATCAAGGGAGGTAAGTACGGAATTACTAACGAGAGTGTTAGAAGCCCGACGCCGTTAGGCGGAGGGCTTTTATGACTCGAGTTAGTATTCCGCTTACCTACCGTGATGCATACAATGTTTTTCATCAGACTTGTCGACAAAAAAATAAGTTTAAAGACATAATATTATTAAATGACGTACTGAAATTTCTATTACTCCCTAGGGAATATCACTTTTCTATTACTCCCGCTACGCGCGCAAGCAATGGCGCGCTTAAACAGCAAGTGTGATGAAAAATATATTACATCTCAGTATAATTGTGGCGGTAACATGTGGTACTGTGGTACGTGGTATACTAGTCAAAAGAACAACTATAAAACTACGACATGTAATGAGGTATGTAGCAACTACTTAATTGTAAAGTAGTATTTATAAGATCCACGTAATCAACTGCGTTTGTATCTTCATCATTATTAAGCCGAGGCGACATTTAATTATCATTCTTGTGGCTACCTCCATTGTCTTATTTTATGTCTAGGTCAGAAACATTAAGAGTGCTTGAAGATGGTTTCTTATATACAAAACCCAAACGATATTTTTTCTTAGAACATGACACTAAGCTGTATCAAACATATGGCATGTCAAAAAAAATATTTCTTTTATTCTAGGGTATTCTAGGGTAATCCTTATGTACAGAGTTTTGACTAAGTGTAACATTTTTG
>JALPQI010004532.1:0-56539 GCA_025490895.1 Thaumatotibia leucotreta
CCACTAAACTTACTGACCTTGGATTGAAATATTTGATATCCTTAAAGATAAACTTGGGCCAGTTCATTTTGTAATTTTTCTTGACTTGTGCTTCCAATGTTCCGACATTGTATGAAAAATAAGTAGGCACAAAAAACAACTTCTTTATCGTTAAAACGCTGCGCAGTCATATGATTTCATTTTATTCGCATGAGATATATATGAAGTAGTTATAAAATAAGATGTTGAGGAAGCGATGGATTTAAATTGCATTTGTAGTTTTAGCTGCTGTTTGATAGATATTTTGAATGTTATTATAGGCACCTACTAATATTCCTCGTGATTAAAATTCAAATAAACAAATTTAACGCGGTTTTAGTTCACAACTCCATTCGTGCCTATTTTTATGAAGTGAAATAACCGAACACAATCTTCCGTCTTGTGGTAGCGCACAATCCCCCCTACGCACTTATCAGTTATCATAGGTCGTTCCATATCAATTCAACAGATGTGTTACGTGATTTTGGCACCATTTATGTTTTTATTGTATTGTTTACGATTACCCAACCGATTTATATAGTTTCTGTGTAAAATGTATGTGCCATAACTTGACGGACAGGTTGTTTCGATTTGCCTAGTTACGGATTATTTTGAAAAAAGTTGCTTATTTTATGTAAAAAATTACTATTCGTTTATAATAATTAACTAGTAGTTTCATAATCGTTACCAAAACGATCTGACAAACAATATTGAATGCAGATGTAAAATATTCGAATCTACATAAACATGACTATTTTTTATATCATCCGTTGATACAACAAGAGTTATCGAATTTCATGTAGATACTCACAATTAACATTTACAATGTAAATAAAAAATAAATACATTATCGTAAGTTTCTGGGGCATACAAGTTAACAAAACAAAATCGTCAATTCATTATGGTTATACTAATAATTTATGGTTTTATATCAAGCAAGATACTCAAATTATGAAAGTATAAAAAAAAAATACGACAAAATGTGTCGTGATTAGGGTATCAGGCATAGTCGCTCGAAATCTTGAATCTTCTGTTAATGTAGGTATCCACTTTGTACCTACAAGGCAGTTCATTATACAAATTAATATATTTTGGTTACTTTGTCCTTAACTTTTGCAATGTCCTAAAGGATGATGAAACTAAATTATCTGTATAATCCACTGAAACACTAATTAGAAACTATTCCAGTCAATTTAACCAAATTATCCTAATACCTACTAACATTATCGTCGAGTGCCTATAGTAATTATGTTTTGAAATATTAGTGAAATTTTAATTAGAATCCTACCTCATGCTTATATTATGATGTATACTGAATACTATATTGTTTTACTTAATTAATTAAGTTAGTGTAATGATAAGTCACTCTGCACAAACAGTTATGTTATATTGGTATCTGTCAGATAAATATATATATGTCATCTGTCATCGTTGATGATAATAATACGATGATATAACGGTATACAAAGGTTATCGTTCTCTAGCAATTTTACTGGGCCATATTCTCAAGCGTGTATCACAATTACATTGACAATAAATTGGTCGTACGTTCGATCTTTAGCACAGATACTCTGCCATGCTAACTATAAAGGACGCATCTCCCATAGAACTACTATGAGAGATGCGTCTTTTTGACTTAGCACGGCAGCTGTATATGCGTAAGTATGATGCGGGCGCGGTAATACTTGTATTTTGATTGCATTGGTATTAAATAACCGCTTCTGAAAATGGTCGTTGGCATGTTATTAATCTTAATGTTTGACTCCGCCCTACATACTGTATAGTAAGTTAATTTTGTATTAGTTGTTTCCTATGTATCATAGTTGTTATTTATTGTTTCATTTATGAACAATGTATATAAGGTCCTAATTTATTAGATGCAGATATTTTTACAGCTGATAGTACTTGGTCTCTGGAGTATATTAAACCGTGAAATATTATAGCTTTTATGATGTTTTTTTGGAGAAAACGGAAAAACAAATTTGCAACGTAAAAACACCCTGTTTATGTGATTATTAAATGAAAACTCATTGAACAGATTCTAGTACCTCTTTTACGTACCACTTCACTGGAACTGGCCACTTCACGTCGATAAATTAAATACTTAAATGTCAATGTCATGTTATTTTCCGTTGGATTGTGTCGTTTGATGACATGACAGACAGTGTTATTGTGACATGTGATAGATACTGCACATGATGATTTTTTTAGACAACATTATAATTATTTTTTTTGTTAGGAAAATTAAATAAAAAAAGTTACATGAAAAGATTTCTTAATTTATATTTAAAGTTAATTATTTTAATGTAAAGTATCATGTGTTAAAATATCTGCAACTAATAAATTAGGACCTTATATATATATATTTTACGGATATTCTGTATACGTTTTATCAATAATTGACTATATAGCAGGGAAATATTATTTAATGAATTAATAAACAATTATTAAAATAGTAGCCAAGGCATGCAGACTGCAGAGTACACGAAGAAATACATAATAATTTTAAGAGTTATCCGAGAGTGATAAATCAAGGTATATTGGTTATGTATTAATTACTTCCGTTATCTAAGAAATCTAAGTAAAGTAAAATGTGCAGATAATTATATCCAATTGTCAATTAAACCTTATATTTTTAGAACTACCAAACGCAATAAAATATTTTTGAAAATATAACAATGTTTTGTTTTTTGTTATTGTGATCACTCTGCCACACTTAACATTCCCTAGTCTTTTGAGAATGTATAATGTCGCCTAGTTGGCTAGATAAATATACCTACTAAATACGATTTTTGGAACTTTTCGAGATAAGGTAGGTATATATGAATGGTCGCCGAATGTAATTTTTTTCATTTTGTTTAAATTTTTGCAATTAAGTACCTAAGTCTAATAAAGTTTTAAATATTGTCAAAATCACGACAAATCACATCTTATTATTTTTGTATAGATAAAGTTACGTTTGTTTCCAGTCAGGGTATACATGCGCAAATTTCGCATATTCTTCTAGAGATTTCTGGATGAGCCTAGACACAAGTCTAGGTTAGACCTAGTTAATGTTGCCGCCAGCGCCTGGATGACTCGTATTCGTAAGTGAGTCGTATTCGTCCAATTAAAGATCGTCAATCGAGACGGTCTATTAGTCAATAAATTTACAATCATTTTGTGTCTATAAAATAATTGATCAACTATTGGTAAGTATTATTGTATTGTCTAATATGTTCAGCAGACGTGGTGTCGATCTTACCGTTTATCGTGATATGCGTCTCTTTCGCTGTTCTAAATAATCGTCACAATATCGACACACGACAAACAAAAAATCGACAAAAATGGAACCAACATACGTAAGCTACAGTTGTCCTATAATTGTTGAGTTTTATCGTTTATCGTGACATAAATTATATTGTCATTGTCGCACTGCATGATTATGGTGGAACGAGTTTATGATGTTATGTGTCACTTTCGCACATACCTACGCTAGAACGAAATAGCAACGACGATAAACGATTAAAACGGGACCATCATAAGATTATGATTATTATTTCACCATAGGTAGTCGCATTTTTATCGTCTATCATAAATGAGTTGAACATAGGCCTATGTTTAGCAGTGGACGTCTTTCGGCTGATTTGATGGTGATGATGATGGTAAATGAGTTAGATCGTGACGGCATCGCCACACGATAATCGCAAGCCTATCTTGTATCGTGATATAAATTATAATATATCTCATCATCGCACTGCGTCATTATGGTGGAACGCGTTTATCGCCTTAAGGTGCATTCAAACCAAAGGAGCATTCGCTGTTCTATCCCCCGCTCTACGAAATCAACTAATAAATCACGTTTTGTCTAACGATCGAATTTCGTTGAGTGAGGGGTTAGAATAGCGAATGCTCCTTTGGTCTGAATGCACCTTCACGCGTCACGTTCGCACTCACGTTCTAGTTAGAACAAAATAACAACGACGACAAACGATAAAAACGGAACCATAATTATCATTTCACTATAATCGAGCTTTTATCACCCATCATCGTCGTTTATCTGCGACGATAGATGACCAAAAACGGTCAATCATATGATTATTCAGAAAGTGTTTTTAAAGCGAGAGTTAATTTAACAAATTGACAGATCGTAAAATAGGACATCTACACCTACGCTTGTGACGAGGAAATCCAGTGGTTTACCCAAGTAGGTCGACTAATCTACCAGTTCATTAGCCGTTCTATTTAAGCTCTCGTGGCGGAAGTCGTAAGAGTTGCTAAGAAAAGTTAAGTAGGTGTTCTATTCGACATAATATATGTCGCTATTGTTCTATTGGAATCGTTATAGTTTCGCTTAGTCCGTCACCAAGAGAGGTAGACGGACTAAGCGAAACTATAATCGATTACTTTCTCATGAAGAGGTGTATATGTACTGTAATTAATGAGAAAATAATATTTTCTACTCAGACTATTTAGTTATTAAACATATTGATATCTGTAGGCACGACTAAAAATGTGTCGAACTACTATCTAGTTTTAAACATATCGGTAAATATATGGACCTAAAATAAATAAATCTGATATGTAGAGTACCTAGCGCAATGATTGGCCGACGTAGCTTATAAATACTCATAATAATCTTACATATACGCATATTTAGGTACCTACCTACATATATTTATGCTTGTTTATGTACACACACGTGCAATCAAACAATCAAACAACATCTCTTTGTGTTTTTGGCTTTTCGCTTCGCTTCAACTTTTCCAAGGAGAAGGAAAGTAGTGGTAGGCATTTTCTCAAGCCGATCGAATATTCCGAACAATAGGGGCATACCTACGTAAACATGCCCAGATTTATTTTTATTAGACTTTTCTGAAAAGAGAGTTTTATGAACAATCATTCGGCGAAATATTTATTTTAAGGGCCTAAGTACTGAAAGTAAAACTGTTTCATTACCCGTTAGTGTGGGTAGGTACTACCGATAGTGTACTAATAATGTACCTACTTATATGTATGTAAAGGTTGTGCCATATGAACGAACACTTATCAAATCGTCCATGTGTTAGTTACGATTATGCAGTTCAAATACCTTTGACACCCACTGGTTTGATTATTGAAAAGTAGGTAGGCACATAAAGTACATAGGTAGATACTTATAATTATTGTACTTAGTATGATTAATAAATATGTGTACCTTGGTCATACATATTTTCTATGTATTTAATGATCTTAGTAAAACCTTAATTATAGACAATTTCGTAACGTGCGTTTCGTAATTTCGTAAATCCAAAATACTTCGCAAAGAGAACTGATATGGTGTTCAGTAATTCCGAGAGCGCAATACAAATATATGCTACACCAGCGCCGTTGTATGACTGATATTTACAGAAAAAATGCATATAAAGTGGCTATTAAAATTTATAATAAGTTACCTGTCGAAAGCTTGCTCTTGAAGGGAACGTATTAAAAAAAAAACTGTACAGAATATGTAGCAAATAATATATATTTTATTAAATGTTAACGAAATGCAAATGCATGTCGTTTACAAACAACTGGAGAAGGCGGACAAATGTATGTTTACGAACATCTATGTACAAAACCTAAATTTTAAGAACGTATTGTGAAAACACAAATCAAATTATTTATTAACTAAATATTTTGATTTGTACTTTTTATTTTTCCCCAGTAGTCACACTACTTAATACTATATAAATTATAATATTCACTCATATAAGCTTACAGTTACATCCAATGCGCTTACACGGTAAAGTAATATGTATACCTTTGTAGTAACAAATTTGCATTCATTAAAACTAAAGTAACTGGGGGTGCAACTTACCAATTATAATTATGTACTGGTTCCTTTTTTCCTTATCGAGTGAACATTGTAGCTAGACGGTAGCGGCACTTATTATAAGTTTCTTGAAGTCGTTTATTTCAGGATTTCTATTTATATTTTACTTGCATGTGCTTTTCTTCATTAAAATTTGTGACATTAGAGTTTTCGGTCGATGAATGACATATATAATTTTCTTTTCTTCTTGCCGGCCAATAATGATAACCCGACAAGGAGGTAGAGACACATTTAAGTATTTAATGTTTTTACATAGTTGCGAAACCATTCCCCCGGCCTTGAAAGAAATAGCTTTCGAAATAGTTAACACAAATAAATTATTTATCACAAAATAGCATCCTTATTGCTCAGAGAAAACTAAAATAACATAACTATATTTAGGCCTATATAACATAAGACAAAACTAATAATATAATCATTGCGAAGGCAAAGGACATAATTTGACTAAAGGTCGTTTAAGTATGCCAGATTTTGTTTTAACTAAAGCAACTCTAGCAATACCATCTTTGCCTGCAATTAGTTCCGTTATAAGACCTAACGGCCAATGTAGAGGCATAACGTTCTCTTGAAGGATGACTACAACTGTTCCTTCCTTAACAGGTTGAGAAGGAGTATTCCATTTTTGCCTAGTTTGCAACGTGTGCAAGAATTTCATCGCGCCACCTCTTCCAAAACGATTGTGTCAAACGATCTAATAATTGCAAAAGATGATCAGATGTTACCTCCGCAACAGACGCAACTGGAAGATATGTTAATGGAGTAACATTAAGAAAATGAGCTGGAGTCAATGCAGAAGGTTCAGCTGGATCAGAGCTTAGAACGGATAAAGGTCGCGAATTTAATAAAGCCTCAATTTGACTTAAAACTGTCATTAATTCCTCAAATGACAATATTTGTTTACCTATTGTACGAAACAAATGAGACTTGACACATTTGACATTACTTTCCCAGCATCCTCCAAAATGGGGAGCACTAGGAGGGATAAATCGCCAAATTATTTGATTGGCGGATAGTTCATTCTCCCAAGCATCACGATATTCATTAGCGAGGAAGTCATGAAGCTCCTTCAAATACGTATTGGCTCCCTGAAAGTTAGTTCCATTATCACTGTACATATATTTTACAGGACCACGTCTGGATAAAAACCGCTTAAATGCTGACATAAAACTTGCCGTACTTAAATCGGTAGCAAGTTCCAAATGAATTGCTCTCGTTGTGAGACATGTGAATAAGCACAAATACACCTTTTGACTCTTTGCTCCTCTTCGTCGAACAGGGGTACAATACCATGGGCCAGCGTAATCACACCCAGTATGAATAAAAGCCTTTTCAACTTGATTTACCCTACATGCTGGTAAATCTGCCATCATTGGGTAGTTAGCTTTTGGCTTAATCCGGAAGCAGTAATTGCATAAGTGATTCCGATGCCGAATAATACATCTAGCGGATATGATCCAGAATCGATGTCGAAGAATAGATATAAGAGTTTCAGGTCCTGCATGTAAATTGCGTCGATGTTAAAGATCGATCAGCAGATTAATGATATGATCACGACGTGGCAATAACACGGGGTGTTTATAATCGTAATCTTCACTGGAATTACTCAGACGTCCTCCAACGCGAAGGATGCCATCATCAATAAATGGCTTCAGATTTGCTAAACTCTTTGTAAAACCTTTCTTTAGGTTCATGTCTGAAATATGTTGACCGAAATAAACCATTTGCAGAGCTCGTACAATCTCTAATTCGGCTGCTATTATGTCATCAGCATTAATAGAAACTAAAGGCAATTTTTTAATAAATTTCAACACATAAACAACTGTGCGTACATACCTTGTCCATGACGAGAACCGTTTCGACAAGTCGTAAATTATGTTGTCTTTCGAATTGTCAAATGTAAATAAAGAAACCGTTTTTTCTTCAGGAGCGATAACTTCGTCCGGTACAAATGCTTGAATCGGCCATTCAGTTTTTGAAAGCTTCATCCATGGAGGGCCCGATAGCCATAGTGGATGGTTCACCAGTTGAGCTGGAGTTAAGCCTCTAGACAAGCAGTCGCTAGGATTTTCTGTTCCTTTGATGTGATGAAAGTGATCACTTGACAAGTTCTCTTGGATCTTGGTAACTCGATTGGCTACGAAGGTTTGCCATCGATGGGGCGACGAATGAATCCAACAAAGTGTTACTGTTGAATCTGAAAATGCCAATACAGAGTCAATTGGGTATCTCGATGAGTAGGTATCAATAACCCTTTTCATGAGCTGCGACAATAGCAATGCTGCGCATAATTCCAACCTTGCTAGGCTGACAACCTTTACAGTCGCTACCTTTGACTTGGCACAAATTAAATTAATGATACCTCGGTCATCATTAGGAATGGTTACGTAGGCGTAAACTACTCCACCGTACGCCTTTTCACTTGCATCCGCAAAACCGACGATAGTTAATGAGCAATTTTCAATAACACCAATATGTCGTGGGATACTCATGTTAGAAAGTAACGGTAGTTCACTTTGGAACTGTTGCCACTGACGCACGATATGATCTGGCGGCGATTCGTTCCAGTCCATTTTCAACAACCATAACTCCTTTATAAGAAGCTTGGCGAATACGATAACAGGGGCAACCAGGCCCAGAACATCGAATAGTCGAGCTACTGACGACAGAATGTTTCTTTTATTACACGGTCGATCGTCAGGGCTAACCTGGAACCTAAATACGTCTTCACCAGGATACCAACGAAGACCTAATATCTTCAATGTTGTATCATCATCGAAGGTGACACTTTGGGACAGATGTAGTTCTTCCGGTATTTCCTTTAGAACAGCTGCAGAATTTGAAGACCACTTAGCTAGCTGGAAACCGCCTTTCAAGAACAATTCCAGCAGTTGTTTAGTCGCAAGCACAGCCTGCTCTTCGTCAATAACTGAACTGGCTACATCATCCATATAAATATCACGAGATGCAATATCTTTTGCAAGTGGGTATTTATCACCTTCGTCGGCTACTAACTGTTTGACAGTTCGCAGTGCCAGAAAAGGACTGCTGCGTAGACCGAAAGCTACCCTATTATACTGAAGCACTCTAATACTTTCCTCAGGGCTAAACCTATAAAGTATACGCTGATAAGGACGATCCTCCCCCCGTACGTCAATACACAGATACATTTGACGTACATCAGACGTGATAGCTACGGAAAACAATCGTAGGTTGAGTAAAATGCAGAACAAATCGGCTTGAAGACTTGGTCCTGCGTGCAGAATATCATTTAATGATAAACCGCTTGTGGTCTGCGCACTAGCATCTAGAACTACTCTAACCTTTGTAGTAGTCCTGTCATTACGGACAATTGCATGAGAAGGTATATGATAAGCAACATTTGACTTATCGTTCGGAACCTCAGATAAGTAACTTTTATCAAAATGTTCACGAATCACTTCATCGTAAGCTGTTTTCAATTCAGGTTGCAAGCGAAATTTTCTTTCCAGCGATAAAAACCTGCGTTCAGCCATCTTGTAAGAATCGCCTAAATTGCTTGGGTCCAATTTAAATGGAAGTGCTACTTCATACCGCCCATTTTCTAAGCGATTGACAGTATTTTTGAACATCTCTTCAGCATTTCTGTCTTCTGGACTATGAATCACTCCTCCATCTAAATCTTCAATTTCCCAAAATTTTTGCATCAAATTTCCTACATCGACAGAAGTAAAATACCCAGCAGCCGAATAGGAAGCGTCGACAGCGGGAGCATCACCTAGTATGACATACCCCAACGTAGTTTTCAAAGCATCAGGCAGACCAGGCTCGTTTACATTACCTCTGTCATGAATAATTTGGCGAATAATTTAACACCAAGAAGCACATCTATTTCGCCTGGGGTAGCCCAGGTGTCATCTGCTAGATGTAAATTATCAAGCAGATCAGAAGACGATAGAGCCGATAAATCAATATGACAGGTGGGTAAATCGGGCGTAATTTCATCTAAAACTAGCGCATCGATAGTATATTGATATTTAGGATCATATCTTGACCTAAAAGTTAAGCTTACAGCTCCTCGAATGGGTTTCTTGATTTTCGTTCCACACAATCCGCTTACTGAGGTCACAGGGCTGCTACGTACCGAGAGTCCTAAGTTCTTGCAGCACTGCAGTGTAACATAATGTTTCTGTGAGCCCGGATCGATCAGACATCTCAAAACCTTGTCCTTGCCGTTACGTCCACTAGCGAGTACCTTAGCAGTGCCGAGTACTTCCGTTATGGGAGATTCACTCAGGCCCGATGACGATAATGTACATACAGATGGTACGTTGTCCTTTACAGATGATCTTTCTTATGTGACAATCATTCTTATGTGAGGACTTGGAGTCGTTTGTATTCGCAGTAGATTTCGAGGTATCAAAATGTAAAGTAGTATGATGTTTACCTTTACATTTACGACAAGTTTTCTTTGAAGAGCATTTAGATGAGGTATGCTGCGTGTTCAAGCAATTTGTGCACGCGTGAACTTCCTTAACGAAATTAAATTTTTCGTTAGGCGTCAGTTTTATAAACTTGTTACAACTATAAAGTTGCGAGTGATCATTACTCTTGCACATAGCACATGGATACTCGTTGTCATTCCCGTGCGTGCTGACATACGCTTGAGGCGTGCGAGGAAGAGGAGCCCGCGGATTGCTATTGCTGGCAGCGGAGCTTTCAACCTTGGGCGGCGCTCGTTGCGATGTGCGATATAAAATCTTCACTTGTTCCCTAACGAAGCAAATGAATTCGTCATATGTAGGCATTTTAGAAGAATTCCGAATCGACATCTCGAAATTCTTTGTTGTATCTGAATCTAATAACTTAAGACCCAGATGAATGAAAATAAAATCACTCAAGTTCTCGAGCTTCAGTTGCTTTATTGCTGAAATAGTAGCAGCAAAGGAATCAATTGTTTTTTCTAAATTAGATGCCGAAGGACCGTTGACATTGACAGGCTTCATCGAAAACAGCTGGTTTAAATATGACGTACCTAATGCGCGTTTATCATCATATTTCGCGATTAAAGCTTCCCAAACTGTGTTGTAGTTTTCTGCGGCAGGTATAACTCCCGCACAGATAGACTTTGCCTTTCCTGTCAGATGACTAAATAAATAATGAACACGCTCAGAATCTGTAAGTTTTTTATTCTCATGTATAACACGCTTAAATGTTTCATAAAAGAATGGAAAGTTTTGAATATCTCCATCAAACGAAGGCAGATCGATCCGTGGAATTTTAATAGAGTCGTCGCGACATGAGTGACTTGACTCCCGGGGTGTCGAGAAGCTCGAAGCAGGTGCGTCAATTTTTGAAATTTGACATTTGATTACGCAGTAGATATCTTCGAATGCGCTCATTGCACTATAGTTCACGATGTACTCTGGGTCCAACTCCAAGTTCAGAAGATTGACGTCATCCATCAGCTCAATAAATTATTTCCTCAGTTGGTCGACCAATCGAGCTTGCGCGATGAACTGCGAGAAAATCTTCTTGTCGCTGTTAAGCTTTGGGATCATCTCATAAATGCCTTGGAGGCGCATGAAACATTGAGCACGTTTAGCTTCCGCGAGTTTGAGTCTCGCCTCAGACTTAGCACTAGGCGTTGCCATGGTTCGCTGTTATAATGACAGCTCGAAAAAATGTAAAAATAAAAATGCCTAATTTGCACAATTACTATAAATTACGTTCAACTTGGATGGTAACTTAATGCAAGTCGAAGAACGTATATCCTGTATAATACCTTAATACAAGATATGTTACTACTAAGTCATAAAATAAAGAATCAACGTTAATTACAGTTGAAGAAAAACTGAGGCTTTTAGGAATAGCTTATCCATACCTGTTCAGTTCAGTTCAATGTATTTTTAACTTAAATACACTGAATTATAAGCAAAATGACATGCAAAAATGTCCCGTGAAAAAATATGACACAAAATGACAATTATAAATTATTTGCATTTGTGCAAAAGGTAGCGCGATGAATAATCCCACACGCTACGTAAATATTAATAACAGACAATAATCAATAGCTTAGAACACTGACCATACATTAATATTTGAAATAAAGACGGAACATTTGTTAAGAAATACGAAACCTAAATAAACCGAAATAATTTTGAACCGCTAATTCAGTGAGCAACAAGGTTGAATAATGTATTAAATAAATTAATAAATTTGGAAAAATCCGGCTCGATGTGGCCAAAAATGGGGGTGCAACTTACCAATTATAATTATGTACTGGTTCCTTTTTTCCTTATCGAGTGAACATTGTAGCTAGACGGTAGCGGCACTTATTATAAGTTTCTTGAAGTCGTTTATTTCAGGATTTCTATTTATATTTTACTTGCATGTGCTTTTCTTCATTAAAATTTGTGACATTAGAGTTTTCGGTCGATGAATGACATATATAATTTTCTTTTCTTCTTGCCGGCCAATAATGATAACCCGACAAGGAGGTAGAGACACATTTAAGTATTTAATGTTTTTACATAGTTGCGAAACCAGTAACAAACCAAAAAAAATTACAAAAAAAACTACTCAATAAAATATGTAAAAAAGTAACAATTAAATGAACAAATTTAAAACTAATTAAGCTGGCCACAGTCTAGGGTCATCGTCGCAACTTTGATATATTTACCAAGCCTATCTGTGAATATAATGTGAATGTGAACGAAATAAAAGGAATACTTAAACAAATTCAAGACGATCTGGCTGTGCATATTTGATTAAAGATTGATGACGGGCAGCAGCGTCATCATAGTGGACACATTACTGCGATCGCAAATCCGCTTGCCCAGCGTGGCGATTATGGGCATTTACCTCCTAATGCGTCTATACGCATAGTTAATAGGAGAGGCCTACGTCCAGCAGTGGACTATCATAGGCTGATGATGATGGCTGTGCAAAAAAGAGAAAGGCAGGAAATGAAAGAAAGCATAACAAACACAATTACCGAAACTATAAACGAAAACTTCAACCGCATCGAGTCCAAATACAAGAGTTTAGAGGAAAAAGAAGAAAAACAGGAACGTACTATTTTAAACTTAGAGCGAGAGTGCAGAAAAAAGAATTTACTGTTTTTCGGAATAGAGGAAAATGAAAATAGTTATGGAAATTTAGAAAAACATATTTTAGATATTATTATCTCTAATATGAAAGTGCAATGCAACAGTGAAAATGTAGATTACTTAAGAAGACTGGGCAAAAAAAGGAACGATGTAGACCCGTACTTGTCACCTTTACGACTATGAAAAAGAAGATAGAAATCCTAAAACGGAAAAAAGCGCTGGAGGGTACCGGATATAATATTAGTGAAGATTTTCCTCTGCAAGTATTAAACAAACGTAAAGAATTACAGAAAGAAGTTGAAGAAGAAAGGAATAAAGGGAACTTAGCTATATTAAAGTATGATAAATTGATAATTTTACCGAGTACCAGCAATAATAAGTCGTACTCTCGGAAACGAACAAACAAAAGAATTTTATCCAACTCACCAGAAACTAATACACCAATCCCAGAAAATACAGACAGTATGGAAAGAATGAACAACCAACAAACTTCGAAAAAGAACAAATACGACATAAAACGCTTTTTGCATGGCAACACCCCCAACAAAGAACAATAGCAACTAAATGCCTCTCCATCTGTCTTATTACAGCAGAATTACATTCAAGAACCCATTGTATCTCCCAGTACGGGTGGTCGCCGTGGGAGTATTAGACCGAAACCCTCCGTCAAGGTAAAAATATATACTAGTACATTGAACGTCAGATCTTTAATCGGTACAGGCCGTCAAGAGGAATTGGAACACTCCTTGAAAAATATAAAATGGGATATATTAGGGATGTCAGAAATTAAGAAAAAAGGCACTACCATTTCTGAACACGAAAAATATATAATGATGTAAAGAAAAATGGAAGAAATGGAGTTGGTTTCTTGGTAAAAAGAGAGTTAAAACTGAATATAATAAATTTCAAACCAGTTTCCGACAGGGTTGCTCGACTCGACTTTTATTTAGAAAATAAAACTATCAATATAATTCAGACCTACGCCCCAACTGAAAAAGCTCCAGAACAGGAAATAGAGTTATTTTATAATGATATACGTTCCGCCTTGGAAGATACAGGCCCTGATGTGATTTTGATGGGCGACTTCAATGCTAAAATTGGGCTTTATACACCAGACGATATGTCAGTCATGGGACCGTGGGGGTATGGACAAAGAAATGAAAGGGGTAAATGTTTAATTAACTTTTGTCTAGAACATGAGTTGTACATACTCAACTCTTACTTTCGGAAGAAGCCCAAGCAGAAATGGACGTGGAAATCGCCAGATGGTAAAACAGTCAACGAAATAGATTTCATAATAACAAAAAAGAATAGAGTAACTCACATTGAAAATATAGAAGTTATAAGTACTACTCATCCCACGGATCACCGATTGGTTCGAGCGACATACACGCTGCAAACTCACAGTAAAAAACCGAGAAAATCGTTCAAAAATAAAAGGAACCAGAATTTTAACCCGATAGAACAGGAGTCTCTCAAGAATATTTTTCAGGAAGTGTTCTCTTCTTCTGAACAGACTACAGTCCAAGAAACTTATTCTAATCTAATAGAATCAATTAGAAACTGTGTAAATAAACTACCTAGCGCAGCAGAACCGCATAAAATGGATCAGATTATAACGGACGACATTAAAAACTTAATTTTAGAACGAACAACTTTAAAAAACAAGAGGATACCTTTCTAGATATCCTGAAGAAGAAAGAAAAAGATTAAAATCATTATATCCTAAAATTAAACATAAAATTAAAAATAATAAGTTACGTCATAAAATGAAAATTATCAAGGAAGAACTAGAGAAAAGGAGTTCCGCAAAAAGAGCAAACAAACGGCTTAAACAATATAGACCCTGGATACCGTCCCTAACAAGCGACAGCGGCCTAAAACATACAGATCGAAGAGATATTTTGAATATCGCATCAAGCTTTTATCAACATCTCTATAAGTGTCAAACCAATACTGCGACTTTAAAAAAAAAACATGGTACCTTCTGACAATATACCACCTTTATTGCAGAGTGAAATACACTACGCCATCAGCTGCCTAAAACCTATGAAGAGTCCAGGCCAAGACGGCATAACTAACGATCTCATCAAAATATTACAAGAACCATTAACGCCAATATTGACAGAGCTGTTCAACAAAATTATCTTAAATGAACTTGTTCCGCAGGATAGGGGAAACCTCAACAATCACTCTTTTATATAAAAAAGGCGACCCGCTGAACATCAATAACTACCGCCCAATAAGCCTTCTGCAATCAACATATAAGCTTTTCACTAATATCATACTTAACAGGATAAAAGAAACATTAGACTTTGAACAGCCTGTCGAACAGGCGGGTTTTAGACGTAATTATTCCACGGTCGACCATATCTTCACATTACAGCAGGTTATCGAAAAAAGCAGAGAGTATGGTAAAAAACTGTACGTAGCGTTCGTGGACTACTCCAAAGCTTTCGACTCGATCTCACATCAAACTCTGTGGAAGGCCTTGGAAACGCAGGGCATCCATAACAAATATATAAATATACTACGTGAAATATACAGTAAAAGCAAAGCTGTTGTGAAGCTAGAAAGGACGGGACACAAATTTGATATCAAACGAGGGGTAAAACAAGGAGACCCGATTTCGCCAAATTTATTCAATGCCCTTCTAGAGTACGTTTTCCGAAGTTTAAATTGGAACCAGTGCGGTATTAGAATTAATGGCAAACTATTAAACCATCTACGCTTTGCAGACGACATCGTACTGATAACGGAGAGCCATGTGGAACTTCAATTCATGCTTCAAACCCTAGATTGTCAGAGCAGAGAATGCGGATTACATATGAACCCCGATAAAACTCGTGTTATGACAAACAGAGAATATGAACTCATAGCTGTACAATCGAAAACTATTGCCTACACGGAAGAATATTTGTACTTAGGCCAAAATATATCTTTGACTAAACATACATTGGACGACGTTGAAAAGCGTATAAAGAAAGCGTGGAGCGCTGAAACATATATTTAAGTCAAAATTAGATAACAGCCTCAAAAAGAAAGCAATGGACTCTGTGATCACTCCAACTCTTATTTATGGATGCCAGACCTGGAGCATAACTAAAGAATTAATACACAAAGTATAGGTATTCCAAAGAGCCGCAGAACGTAGCATGCTGGGCATCAAATTAGTAGATAGAATAAAGAATGTAGAAATTCGGGAAAGGACGAAAATTATAGATGCCGCTGAACTAATTTGCCGTATGAAATGGAGATGGGCGGGGCACACGGCGCGAACAAAGGATGGCCGATGGAGCGAAGAAATGCTACATTGGTACCCACGAGACGGGCAGCGCGCACGCGGCCGTCCGCGGCGGCGCTGGCGAGACGATATCGTGGCCGTGGCCGGCGTCACCTGGACGAGATTGGCCACCGATAGAAACACATGGCATATGATGGAGGAGGCCTATGTCCACAAATGGACATCCCAATAAATAAATAAAATAATAATAAAAACAATGATGATTAAATAATTTAATAATGTTAATGCATGAACCTTTAAAAAATCTATCAATCAATGAATCAATGTAATATTTATTGGAATAAATGGCTATATTATATTATTATTATTATATATATTATTATTATCTGTGAATATGTCAGCATCCGGGACCTGGATCTAGAAGTCATTAATGACAGAAATGGCTCGGGCAGTGGGTGCATTTGCAGCTCGCGCAGTACGCGTGTCAGGCCTCGCCAGCAGGCGCCGGCCCCGCCGCGCCGGACGCGCGCCACCCGTGCTGGCGCCGGCCATGCCGAAGCTCGGCGTGGGAACCGCCAACCCAACTCATGCCAGGACATTGGGATTGTCCTGTCAGATTGTAGATGTCATATACCAAAGAAAAACGACCAAGATCACCTAACGTCCGAGGTGGGGAAAAAACCCACCTCCCACCTCGGACGTTAGGTGATCTTGGTCGTTTTTCTTTGGTAGATGACATCTAATATTTATAATCTAAATTTTAAGCTTGACGGGCGTTTTTATATTCTAATACCGCGTCGTTACAAACCTGGCTAAAATTAAGGTATTTTAATTTCACGCTAATTGGGCGTCCCTAAAAGTGAAGAAGCTATTATTTAAGATTGTCCCATTATATTAAATCATTTATTCCATATGATCTAATAATTCTAATATATTCTGATATTTTTAAAAATAATAACATCGATATGTAAGAAGAATCAGGCATCATCATTATTTATTTTGTCACCAACTTTCGTGGAGTGGAGCTTTTCCTATGGGATGAATGATTTTATGCTCTGGGTGCTGATTAAATAAATGAACATTTCACGTGTTTACACACAACGCGCAAACGTAGCTTGATAAAAATAAAACCAGGAATATGTTAAAAATAAAATTAATCCAATCCATATGACCTGATTTCCGGTTTCTGCTCATTTTGCGTCATCACAAAAAAATAACAACTGAGTCAACATTATAACAATGATCTTTATGAGGATGTATAATGCTGTGATAATTGTAAGTTTGTTTCATATTGACGTAATTGTGCGAAACGACAATCTAATGGCCGGTGCATCGATCATTCTTGCTTAGTTAAATATTTAAATGTGTATTACTCTACTGAAACTACTAGTATTTATTTACGAAACCGTCCCGCACAATTTAGGGTCGATTTGACCAAACTTTTATTAAAAACTCCATAGTAATTTGACACTAGTATTCTAGAGTAAGCATTATTATGCTTCTAATAAAAGAGCTACTAAAAAGTTTGGTAAAACAGCCTTAGTGCAACAGTGAAGCGGCCCTTTCACGAACTACCTACGAAATTCACAAATTTAGGGGATGTTTTCATTGTAACCGTTCTAACGACGCCTTCGGTGTGTACTTCTGGTGTGTTTTTGATACATGTCATCTTAGCCATACCTACAAACCGCCAGCATATACCTAATGCAATTGCTCTCGCTAAGCAACTTTTCCTATTTATGCTCGCTTTACTTATTATTAGTACTTAAGTAAAACTAAGCCCAATCCAGAAAAGTTCATATGACATTATAGTCTCAAAATGTGGTCAGGAATACACCTTTCAAGTTTGTCGGGTTACTCACTATCCACCCTGTATTTAGCTTTCACTGACTGGATTGGAAAATTACAATAAGTTTTATATTGAAACAAGGAACGGAGGCGGTTTATTTCCCTTAAAATAAACCCTTGAGTTTTAGAATGAAATATATATTTCTACAAAACAATCGATAAATTGGATGCCAAAGCATCGCGTAGCCGAAGTAACCATATTATACAGTGTGTAAATCTAATACGGGCGATCAATTAAACCAGGCATGGGATTCATTAGTGTAATCATGGATTACAAGGCTTTTTTAAAGTTACTCTTAATTTAGACCCCACAGAATTTTTTTAAGATTATCGGAGCAGCAATGTAGGTACGAACATTTGTTATTGTTGATTTGGCAGTTATGTCATCTGCTTTTGAAATTAGCTGTCAACGAGTGCTTAACTCGCGTATGTTGCTTTACATTGCGCGCCGAATTATTTTGTATGGAAAATTTTGTTGCTCTGATTTTAAGTAAAAGTTATTTGAATGTACTTATTATGTCGTAAACTAACCCCCCTTAAGAGCTTCGCCCGTATTAGACTTACACCCTGTATACTTACCTATTTTTTACAAAATATTCCTAATATTATAGTTCCGTTTACGGCCACCGCTTCAAGTGAGTTTGTGGCCCGATTGGTATATTTAAAATAGTCGACCTATCTAATACAAATTAAGTCCACCAATCTTCAACCTCTTTAGGCTCTTTTTCTCACTGAATGGAGTTTAGCAGAACTCGGATTGTATTTAGCTTTCATAATGACATAAGATATATTGACGCAGTGAACGGAGGCGATTTATTTCAACTTTTCGTTAAACAAGAACCCTCGAGTTTACTTCTATTATTTATTTCTACAAAACAATCGATAAATCCGATGCCAAAGCATCGCGCAGCCAATGGGGCGCGCCGGCGCCTGCTCTGACGCGGTGCTGGACACGCGTGCGCGGGCACTGCCAAAGGATAAGTTTCTTAGCTCGATCTCTTCTCGGGACGGAGAATGTGTCTTCTGAGTCGCCCAGCGCAGGGGTTTTGATAATCTGCCGAAGTGAGCGGGTTAAGCTAGACAAATAGGATATAGTGAACACATGTAAAGCAACAGTTTCTTTAAGGTCTTCGCACATTATAACGACTCAACGGCGACTCGACTCTATGCCAAATATTGAAATTTAAATCCTATGTCATACGTACTAGGATTAATTTCAAAAAAGATACAAGTAGTGTACGACGAGTGGACGCGTCGTACACTAAAGGTCAACCCCGACTCGTCGGTCACAAATTGACCCCACGTTGTCCACGCGGCGACTATGCGTTTGCGACTGACGTGTATCAAGCAACCATATTCATTGCCCACTCGTTCACGCCGCGTTGTCCATTAGTGACCATTGGGTGGATCAAACAGTTGACTACTCGTCGAAAGTGTGAGTAGAGTTGCTGCCGCGTTGGCGTGGAGTTGTTATAATGTGCGAACACCTTTAACAAACCAGCGCTGCTACGACACAGTACTCGTGATAACTATTATCTACAAAAGTTGGTTGGCGCCAAATCCAGCTTAGTAGTAATTTTTACGGACATTCTATCGTTGAACAATATAGTTATGAAGGACCTCGTTCTAGGTAGTTTCTGTTCTTGGGTCGATTTGACCAAATTTTTATTCGAAGAATAACGCTTACTCTCGGATAGTAAGTATCTAATGTCAAAACTCCATACTAATATGACGCTAGTATCCGAGAGCGTTATTCTTCGAATGATAGTTTGGTAAAATGCAGACTTAGACAGGTATCCATATTCTACGTACTACTTAATGAGACCTATGAGAAAATTAACAACATTTCAAGGTTCTATGTTGCACTTTTATCAACCTAAGATTGAACATTGTCACACTGACACTTAGTCCAGATTTAATTACCCCGAAAATGTAACATAGAACCGTTTAACATTGGGCTAACGAAATGTCGACTGCTCATACTCTGAGAAATAATCCATATCCTCAATCACGTCGGGCATCTCTCTGCGATCCACGTCAGGGAATACCAAGCACAACACCAACATAGACACGACCGCCGCAGCCTCAAGTAGCGCTAGAGTAACCTCGTCCACCAGTTTGAGGATCGTTATGAGGTAGCCAATGATAGCCCCGAGCTGGCCGGCGGCGTGGCAACAGCCTACCATGGTGGCACGGATCTTGATGGCGAAGAGTCGGGGTGTGATGGTCAGAGTCATGGCGTGACCGTTCAGATTAGTAGCCAAGGCGAATGAATATAGAATACTACGTACGGGCTCCTGAAAACGGTAGGTTTTTTAACGTTAATTTTACATACTTATATCTATCGCCCCTTTTAATTAGCTCCTTAACCTATGAAATTGGCGTTTTTAAGTATTCGTTGATATTAGTTGGTGCCTAATTATCTAGTAATTTCCTTATTTCAGCAACTCCAGTATTCTTTTTTATTTTTAGAAGTGCGCAATGTTGCAAAGCTTTTTTCACAAAATTTACTTTCTTTTTTTGTGCGATATTTTAAAATCGACTCTTCCCATATATGCGCTGCCAGTTCAAAGGTTTAAAATTTGTATAACATTTGTAGGTATATTTAGTTTTCTCACACATAGGTACTCAAACGCGCTTTAGAAGTGCCGAATATCATTTTCAAAATTCGGTTTGTTTTGATATTGACATAAAAGAGTGACAAAGAATAATCCTCAAAAATAATTGTATGATACATAGACTCTCCTTGAAATTAATTTTCCTTAAAATACAATACGCCAATTTCATAAGTAAGAATCTAATAACTATCCTTATGTGTCTTCATTTTCCAAATTCAAACAGGCTCTATGTATGGAGGGCATAACAGAATACACTTAAAAACCAACTTTAAAAAAGGAGGAAGTTGCACAGATGTTTTATTGTATGTTACTCGATATCTCTGAGAATCGTAAACCGAATTTATTTTATTTAAAAACACCTAGATAGTCCCGTTGGCACCAAGTCGGGGTCTGATGGTGGGATCTTGGAGAAATCGGTTGTTTTCTTATTTATTTGGTGATTATTAGTCTCATTACTCACATTGATTTCTTTACAAATTAGAGCGGCTACACCGCTAACGCCTGCCAGTAATATGTGTGTCATGAGCAAATGTCTCAGCTTGCACTTCAGCGATAAAACTACTGTCAGGCACCCAATTATCCCAACTGAGCACAATATTTTAAGCAAGTAATAGTTCGTGTAATCTGCATTATACATTGTTGAGTAAATTATACTCCATGAGAAACAGTTTAAAGTCCAAAATAATAAGGATATCACGGTTAAAATTCTCGTGTTGTGCGTGCTAAATATTGGGACACATGTTTGATCTTCATCTAGACAGAAATAAGCCTGAAAATTAGCATACAATAAGATAATTTGCGTGTACGCCGTATATTAATTTCAAAATATGAATGTCCTAAAAGACTTACAGACGTACTCTTTGATTGACGGGCCTAATTTTGAAGTCGCTGCAAAGTGAGATGTGGTTTTGTTTCGCAGCTTTATAAATAGTTTTCTCGGCTTTCATAATTTTGTTATTGAATAATAGCCACTGGGGAGACTCAGGGGTCCATCTGAAATATCTTTACCATGAAATCCTCTTTACATTTCCTTTACTTAACCGAGTCTAAATAATTTCTATTGAGTAGTAACGATTTATGTAAGGGCTGCTGCAAAATACGATGCGTCGCATGTCTATCACACTACCTACAACGTCAGATCGGACCTTTGCCTAATGATAGGGTATGTAACTCTATATGAACGGAAGGTAGAGTCAAAAACACACTACAAACAAAGTCTTCAGCTCAAAATAATTCTAATTATTCCAAACCGTACAAAAACTTATAAGGTTTGTAATTGGGTCATATTTACAGTGTTCGGGAAATCGGGCGTCTTTCCTGTGGTCATTGCGAAAGTTAATGGTTCTGTTCTGGGACATAAAAATTAGGTTTTGATCACATAATCCTTAAGAACCAGAAGCCACTTATCGGCTTGTATTCGTCCAACAAGAATTATTCGCCCAAAGAATAGGGTTCTAGAGTCCTTAACTTTCATATGTCCACTGGAAAGATTTATAGCCTAACTCATACAAAAAAATCTGTGACTCAATTATGAGCTTGGTAATTTATGTTCTGTCTCTTCCCACCAAACCAAATATCAAATTGACAGATAATAAGGACGCAGTTGGTGACCGTTCATGAATAAGGGCACTCAATTTTACCTCAGAACCACAACCAGAAGGAGGTCATAGAAGCAAGCGACGAAGGTAAAGGACTCCGAGTTCCCGATGACCCGCGCCAGCGGGACCATGCACACGGCTGCTAGGAGACGAGGACTTGACACGATGATGCTCAACCAAGAGCGCCAGCTGTTGCTGGCGATCTCACAAACTGTTGAAATTGAAGAACTGTTGAAGTCGAGGATCAATTATGAATTGACATGACTTATAATTATACATAATTATACTTATAATCTTTTTTTGGTGACATTTGACAATTGTTTTTTTTACGTCAAGTCACTGCTAATATCTTTTGGTACGCTCGCACCACGTATTATAATATTTATAATTATAATCGGTGCATGGTGTGAAGAACTTGATAACTCGAGATGAAAGGTAGAAGAAATTTGAACATTAATTTGTAATAAATTAAATTCCCTTTCCCGTACCAAAATATCTCGAGATATCAAGTTCTTCACACCATGAACTGTATTATTCGTGTATATCTAAATAGTCTTATTAATTTATTATCTAATTATCCTTAACGTAAGTAAGAAAAATGAATACCTACTCAAAATAAGTCCCATGAAATTATTTGCGCTGCCGAGAAGAGACCGTATAAAAACTAATAATCTGAACCAACTTTCAGAGTCGCAAACTATGATTGATACTCTCAATACTATGTTCGTGTATACGTCTAATAACATTGCTTTTTTTCTTCCAAAACTGAAATAGAAAATATACATTAAATGTTATTCGGGTTAAATAAAAAAATGTCAACTAGTTTTTAACGGGTATATCTATGTAATAGACATAGATATACCTCAATAAAGTTGCCGTTTACTCAGGTTTAAATTGTGATTTTCGAAGGTGAATGAATATTACCATTTTCTACAGACTATAACGCTTTACTTAAAATTTTAAACTCTTATTTAGACAGGAAGTACGTAGTGTACCTACTTAATACTTTTTGATCAGAAAAATATTTTTGAAAAATGTACTAAATAGATATAAGATAATTATTATGTTGGCTGATTCACCTATCTGATATAAGACCGAAGACAATATATCCAAACATGACTCCTAGACGACAAATCATCGCTGCAGACAAGAACTTCCAGTCTTGATCGCAGGCCATGACCCACTGAATAAAAATTACATTATTATTTATTAATCATACCTACTAGACACTTTTATTACCTAAGATAACGAAGGTTATCTTTGATCCAAGCTGTCAGAAAGCAGTTGTATATTTTTTATTTTCATTATACAGGGTGTTACACCACTCACTGAAAACCTTCAACGGGGTGATTTGGTAGGTTATACAGAACAACTTTTACTATGGAGCTAACCCAGAAAACTCCAAATTGTTGGCTTTTTCATACAAAATATCATTATCGATCCATCAAAATGTATAAAAAAGATTTTTTTTTTAGATTTCGTGATTGGTTCCATAATAAAAGTTGTTCAGTATAGCCTACTAAATCACCCCGTTCAGTGTTTTCAGTGGGTGGTGTAACAACCTGTATACATATGTAAATATCTAAATAATTACTACAGTCGACTCTCGTTATTTCAAACCTGCGATAATTCGAACCTCTCTATAATTCGAAGTTATCACGAGTTCCCTAGAAGATCTCTTGCTATTTCGAAAAAAATCAATACATTTTTACTTAACTTTACTTTTTTTAACACTTGGTAATTCAAACAAAAAAGTAATAGCTACACAACAAAACCACGCGTTAATTCGAACTCGTGGGCGTCAAACATTCGACAATTCAAAGTTATGAGATTAAAGAGGCAAGTACATGCCCTACATTTTAGAAAAGTTGCACGAGCATTTGTTGTTAATTACCTCATTTGTTTGCCACTCAGTTAAGTTACTTTTCCGTTGGTTTACAGTTGGTTGGTTGGTTACAGAAAGTTTACGTTAGTTATGAGTCCTTAATCCAAAAAGTTGAAGTAGGTGGGAAGAAAAGTGAAAAAAAAAATGCATTTAATAAATAATAGTTGATTATTACGTAACACCTTGTACTTTCATTTTTTCTCCCGAATATTTCCGACCATTTGATATTTCAAACTCTCGATAAATCGTAATATTTGGATAGGTCCTTCGAGTTTCGAATTAACGAGAGGCGACTGTATATCTCAATCACAGTATAGTTCGGGAAATATTATTTGACCGACTGTTATCTTACTTACGACCTTTTGTTTTGCGTTAACACTTACTAGACAATCAGCAGTCTAGCGCTTTTCTATTGTTAATGATGCAAAACAAAAAGTCGTAAGTAAGATAAGAGTCGGTCAAATAATATTTCCCGAACTATATCTATCTAAATTTCGACTTACAAATTACACAGAATGTCAAATGACAGGTTACCTACATTATACATACATAGTTCTGTTTGTTACGTGAACATTTGTTTACATATTTTGTACCCTGCAACCCTGCTCATATACTTATAGAAAACTTACACTTTTCTTCAGCCAAAACATTCCCAATATTTTGACATGCCACAGCTGGCAACGAATTTCCTCAGTACTGTTGGTAGATACGACATGACAGTGGCTCGAATTAGCCACGTGGTAGCCCTGCGGCGGCGAGCAGACGATGTTGGTACTCTGCTTCAAGAGGAACATGTCCTCGTATTGGTTGAACATATTGGAAGCCATAAGCGCGGTAGACACGATGGTCACTATCCACTGCCACGCCCCCATTTGGCCCAATACCTCCGTTGTCACATCCTCGTATATTGAACCGATTCTAAAATTTGAAATAGAAAAGTAGAGTTCTATCAAAGTACTCACAAGCTACTATAATATTTTTAAGAATTTACATAGACATTTAGTTGTCATTGAAGTCTCTTCCTTCCTATGCCAACTAGATGAAAACGTAAACACAACGTATGTCAAATGTAGGATACATTTTCATATAACAGAAATTAAAAGTATAGTGTCAATATTTTAGGCTATGTAAGCGATTACATTATTAGAATAAGGATAAATAAGTGGTATATGTGTTTTAATCAGTTACAAGTGCGACGTGCGGTGTATAGTCTAGCTTTTGACAAAAATCGTTCTTTGTTTTAAATCAGAAAATATACTACATTGATACTTTGAGATTACGTTGGGGGTAAGTATTTGCCATTTGTAGTTAAGCAGGATTCAGACTTGGACTTGCCATTGTGACAATCAGTACGAATAGGATAGGGATTTTACACTATTGTTATTTATTATGACAAGGTACAAAATGGAACATCAAATAATTTGCCTTTACCCTAGCTATTAGTAGACCCCTAAACTTGTAGAGTATAAATTTGTAGAGTCTATATTAAATATAGGTAAGGGAGGTTTGAGTATAATTTTGTAAATATTGTAGTTACGTGAGTTTGTTGGTGGTTTGTACTTTTTAAGCATATTTTGAATGCTTAAATAATGGACCTGTACCTACTGAATCTACTGATGTAGTGTGTATGTGAAAGTACCGAAGATAATGTAATTTATATCATAATAATCGCATTCAAGAACTTAAGAAAGTATCAATATTAAATAAAAAATGAAAATGAAATTTGAAATGAAATGTTTATTAAGACAAGAGAAAAAAAATACATTAACACTTTATACAGTGGTTCCCAAACTAGGCCGAGCCTGTATCTTGGGAACCAGTGAGAGATAACAAATAGTCTTTTATGGAACATATTGCGAAATCTAATATATTATTTATATTAGTCTTTTATGTTTAAACATTGTTTTAAGTACAATAAAATGAGGAGACATGTGGTCAATAAAAAATGTAAAAAGCCAAATAAAATAAAGAACAGTAACTAGTATTCAGAATGCATGCAAAATTAGAAAAAAAAAGCTATGTAATGTTATGCTGATGCAATATAATACAATGGTCGTTGATAAAAGTGTATGGGTGTGAGTGGGCGTGTAAGGGGTGTATATGTATGTGTGTGTGTGTGTGTGTGTGTGTGTGTAATCCTACTTGAAAGATAAAAATAAGCTCTCCGTGTCAGTATATGATAATGTCAAAAGCCATTTCCCCAGGACCTTCTTCAATTTGGGAAGCACGTATTTTTGACAGCACAACTGCTTACAAATAACATTATAGACGAAAGAATGCATGTAGAATGGGGCTCGTTTGGCAAAAGCTGAGCGAATTTTTGGAAGGGGGACCCCGTAGATTCGTTTTACTAACAACTGCTCATACAATGTTGATTTAATTATCAGTCTGTGGCTACGAGTTACAGCTTTTAAAATGAATAATAACTGTATAAAGTTCACTTTCTTTATAAAGGTTTTCAATAAAAAACATAAATATAAATATTTAGTAAATAATAAATAATTTTATTTGAGTTTCACAAAAAAACTTCTTTCAATATTAAATTTACTTTATTTCTAGAAGTATAGGTCAGCCTCTGTAGCTTAGTTGGTAGTGACCCTGCCTACGAAGCTGGAGGTTCCGGGTTCGAATCCCGGCGAGGGCATTCTTTGTGTATTTATTTATCACAAATGTGTGTTCCTTGGTCGTGGCTGTGTATGTATGTAAGTATCTACCTATACGTATCTATCTATTATATATATCGTCGCCTGGTACCCACATCACAAGCCTTAATTGAGCTTACCGTGGGACTAGGTCGATTTGTGTAAGATGTCCCAAGATATTTATTTATTATTATTTATTTATAGGTACGTAAGTATTAATTACAAAATATTCCTTTTTTTTAAATGTAAGGTATATTAGGCACTACCTAGGTATCTTCATAATAGTATAGCTACAAAATAGTGCCCCAGTGCCATCCCTTGTGCTTGTGACACAATCCACTATTCTATGTAATAAAATAAATGATTCAATAAACTCTTCTCCATACAATTTATATGCAAAGGTTTACCTGATTGTGGATGTGATTGACAGTAGGTAACGACATATTTAAATATATTTTTAGGTATATCGTCGTATACGAATAAGTCTACATATAACATTTATGATACATGTTTATTAGTGCTTTGTTTATATGTAATTTGAACCTTTACCTCTAAGACGGTTAATGTTTGTCAATTTATTTCTAGGCCTATTCCATCTTGTAAAATGTTGATCGGATTTGGTTTTGATTTGATTTCTTTCGCACATCGACTAAGGCGAATAAAGCATGGTGATATATAAATTAAATGGACTAATTCGTATTTTTAGGGTTAGCTTGTAATTTAGTAATTATGACAGGTTCTCATACTTTACGGGGCTTACAGTGAATTATATTAGGTACTATCTTATTTATCACAACAGTCTTGTCAGATGTTATTTCGTAAACTACTGTTATAATTCTCTAAAACGTTTTATGCCTGCTTTAAGTGCTGCCAAGAGTAACTAGACTTCTAGCTCCACAAGAACTATAATAGTTTAAAAAAGCTCAACGTTACATTGGTTTGCCTTGGAGCGCTCTTTTAACGATGGTTTGTGAACAGCAACCCTGAAACCTTGTAGAGTTGGCGTCTTGAATAGTACGCTAATGACATGATTCGTTTTGTTTTATGACATGACGTTACAAAGTATGAGACAATAATGTCAATATACTGCAGCGCCAAAATTCTACGCTTTAATTCCTATCGGTCCATTCATCTTCTAAATGTTTTGTATCCGGCTTATTTATTTTGCTGTCCTGTAATAAATTGGCTTGATGATTAGCTATGTAGGTAACTGTATAATCGGTATCATTCAAATTGGCTTATATCGGCTATTATTATATTATTACATTGGCTATTTGCTAAATAGTAAATATGTACCGCATATCGTAGCGAATGTAGTGCATACTTATACACATATTTTTCCTTCTCCTTCACGGAAACGTCCGAATTCATATTGCTGTCAGAGTGAACTTCAGTATACATTGCACTGAAGATAGAGAGACAGATTATTCGGATATTTCCATGAAAATACGAAGGAAAAAGATTAAGCGTTATATCCCGTATTAACAGTTAAATTACACGTTTATGTTTATTAAATACTAGGTATGTGTATATTGTGTATATACTTAAGAATTAGAACACGGTTATTTAAAACGTCATATATGTTTTGTATGTTTTGTCAGCCTCCATAGCCTAGTTGGTAGTGATAGTGACCCTGCCTACGAAGCTGGAGGTTCCGGGTTCGAATCCCGGCGAGGGCATTCTTTGTGTATTTATTTATCACAAATGTTTGTTCCTTGGTCATGGTTGTCTATGTATTTAAGTATCTATATGTATCTATCTATTATATATATCGTCGCCTGGTACCCACATCACAAGCCTTAATTGAGCTTACCGTGGGACTAGGTCGATTTGTGTAAGATGTCCCAAGATATTTATTTATTTATATCCTTTTATTTATTATCGAGGTCTAGCTAGAAGAGATCCCTATTAGGGATAAGTTCGCCTTTGTACATATTCATGTATACGACAAAGTGGTCCGTTTTTATTAAACCGTTCACATCATGTTCCACTCGCGGATAGTCTCAGAATTAGAATTTAATTTGCAGTGACAAGATTATTTTTTAATTACATTTTCAATGTTTTCATACAACATTATTGCAAATGAGTGGTAAACAGTGCCCTTTCGATGTCGATTATGCTCTTGGAATTATGTACGAAACAACCGTTTACTTAAATATTAAGCGAAATTTTCATAATTGTATGGTTATCGGTGCCAATCAAAAGAATAATTTGATTAAGACCTCGGCATTAACATGGTAGAATGGCCAAATGTTACACTTTTAGTAACATTAACGATAATAAAATAATGCATACAAAAGTCACTGAATTAGGTTTAACGTTTGTTAACAGGGACACGACATCGACATAGTGACAAGTGTGCTGTGGCCACCATTTAACATCTGGACAAGTGGGGATATTAGTATAATACCCATAACATCATTAAGTAGAATACCCCCACGATGTAAATATTTGTTACATTACAAGTAGAATACGAGTATTTAAATAAAAATGCTACAATCGAGGTCGCGCGGTTAAATCAACAGTCTAAGTTAGTATTGGTTAGCCTACTAGACCTGTGACCTCTAGCTAAAGTAGCGGCATCGTAAGAAGTCGTTTTTGACAGCTCACAATAGTGTTGAGAAACGCTCGATTTTACCGTCGTAAAATTTTCAGTCAAGTGCGAAAGGGCGTTAGATCTGGTACTTGCCATTGAAAAAGTTTAATTAAAAAAGTGTTAGGTAATCCGAATTAAAAAAGTGTTTGGTAATCTTACTTAGAATCATTAGCAGGCAGCGAAACTTTGGAGCCGGTAAAGTCATAATGACGTAAAGTCGCATTTAGGTAAGATGTTTTATAGGACGGATAGGACGTGACCTCTATAAGCAAAATTCATAGCAAACCACTCCCAACCCACGTTGGCAAACTTGCGTGCTGCTAGCTCAGAGTGCAATGTAGATATGTCTAATAGAGAAATGCCGTAAAAACAGTATATAAACTCACTAAAACCATTTATTAAAATCAGAGCACATCTAGGTGATAAACAACGTAGTGGTATATAAATTATTATTCTACGAAAAATAAAATTATACGTGATTTTATAATTGAATTTGTAATTATTATGTGCTTACTATTATTTTACCATAATTTTAATTTTTTATTTATTTTTATGATGTAACTAGTAAGTGATTTGGTGTTAATACTAGCTTATGTGAATAAATACATTGAATTGAATAACAATTATGACATTTATCTGGTTGTCAAGTTCCACACAGTCTGTAAAGCCGCGTATCCACCGGGCACACGGGCTCGCGAGGACCTGTCGAAACCATGACAAACTTTTAGAAAATATGTGCGTACCTACTATTATAGCAATTATTCGTACCTCCATAAAAAAAGGTTTACTTATTTATTTCGATTGAGGTATCGGTAAATTGCAGCAACAGCAGTAACATCACTATTCCGTTCAGGCAACAATGAAGTTTGACATTTGCTCCATTATACCAACTGTCAAATTTTTACAGAACTTCATGTGCAAACAAACGTCAAAAACGACTTCTTACGATGCCTCTACTTTAGAGACTTGAGTCGTTATTTATAGATAGAGGCTTTCATTTTAAGACTCGACTCTGGTTTTTGGACTCCAGTTATATACTGCGTGAGTTCTATTGCAATGCTGCAGATATTCGATTCCTTCAGGAGGACTCAGAAGATTTATTTCATGATTTTTCGGAAAAGTATTATTTAAATAAGTGAGTTTTGTTATAAATATTGAGGTTTCATTGCATTGCAGAGCTCGAAAGACTCAAAGAAAGACTCGACTCACAAGTCTTTAAGTCTCTCGAGTACTGGAAAAGATAGTAGAGCTCGATTCCTAATAGTTTGACTTGAAAAACTCGAGTCTTTACACTCTTTACCAACATTGGTCTAAGTAGGTAAATTGGTGTCACAGGTGACTAATCTAACTACATTCCGACGTTAAATTCGTCAAACCGTTTTGGTCCTCAAGAGTTAAGTCAAACATACCACATATTTGAACACATAATTTAGTACCTTCCTTTCTTCATAATTCATGTAAAAGGCATGTTTATTTGAAGTAAACTTGATGTTTACTTTGTTAGGTACTATATGTTATGTATAACACGTAGTTTTTAGATGCACAGGCTGGACTTCGTGTTTTGCCATTCATATGTCTTTTACTATTATGTATATTGTATACCTAATATACCTATACATGTTATGTAGGTATGAAAGGATGCGTGACATAAAATATATATAAATTACCTAAGTATATAACGTGGCTTCAGTCTAGGAGAATCGTGACATAGGCATACATACATACTGAGTATACCTATGTGTTTGATTGTTTTGGCTATACATTCAAGTGTGAAATGTAATTCTAAATGTTTTGCTATATTTCTCTCCGTTCTCCGTAGTAAACAAGAAACCCTTATAAGTCCGAGTCCGTCGCGGTCTGTCTACACTCTACAGCATACCATAGCTCGGTAATCGTTAGCACTAGAAATTAGTCATTTCGTACACCCATTTACACAATTATCACGACAACAAACTGGTAGATTAAAATATAGAAAAAATATTTACCTTCCCGTAAATTGGGGGGATTTTTTTATTTATTGAAATCCTATAAGTAGTGTAGGGCATCGTTGAATAGGTTTTAAATAGGATAAGGGTCCCAATCAGGTATTCTTTAAATCAATATTATCGGAATGAATGCTCCAGTATGAAAAAATTGTCCCATTCTCTAAAGGTGCGTTTGAACCAAAAGAGCATTCGCTGTTCTAGCGCCCGTTCTACGAAATCAACCAATCACGTTTTGTGTACCGATCGAATTTCGTAGAGTGGGAGGTTAGAACAGCGAATGCTCTTTTAGTTTAACCGCACCTTAATGTTTGATCCGTGGGTTCGAAAAATATGATAAAAATCATAAATATATTATAGGCTTATACAATACTTTAAAATATTTTTTTTTCGAACACAACCGGTTCACCCGTGTTTGAATAAGTAACTAAGGAATGTTGGGCCATGCTCAGAATAGGGACACTTTTGGCCAAGTTTTTTATAAGTAAAAATACACATGGCGTATACCACTAATTGGAGTTCGAGGCCATAGAAACTACGAAAATATTGCCACAGTAATGAAATGTTCTTACAAGAGTATATCCTTATTTTTTAAAAACAGACGTTGAGATATCTTATATATTGGTAATTTTAATTCTTTAATTTATAGAAAAAATATGATTTACTTATTTTCACGTACATATAAGATATTTTAATAAAAAAATAATTATCCGCAATTATTAGTAACAATGCTGGTATTGCGCTTGTATCACCTCAGGTGTTAATAACATTTGGTACAGCAATTTAACTACACATAAATGAAAACACTGTTTCTTTATGTTCACATTTCGTATTTGTAAAATTTTATAAAGATACACCTGATTTCATACAAAATGACACATATTCGCCAGATTTATTATACATATAGGTAATCTTAATCACATAAAAGCCGAAAGGCCTTTATGGCGCCCAAATAATTTGTAAAAAAAATGCTTAAAATATACCTCTTAGAGTATACAGGGCGTCCCAAAGTTATAGGACATGAAGGGGAAGTACCTTAAATATCGTATATAGGATATTTTGCTGAAAGAAGATTTTATTTTATTTTGAAAATTTAATTATACTGCATTAAAAAAAAATAAAAAAATTTGCTTTTACTAGGCATCGAACCTTTAATACGAAAAAAATATTTTTCGTAATTTTATGATGTCATTCGAAAGAATGGATAAAAAATAACAAGTTTTCTTAAGAATCATAGTATCAAAAACTAGAAGAATAACCAAACAAGTTTGGTTCAAAATTGGAAAAAAATTGTAATTGGTTCGATTTCCGGGTGAAGCAAGTCATTTTTTGAAAAACTTTGAATGCACTATTACAAAACTTTAAAAATAACATTAAGTCTTCTTTCAGCAAAATACACTATCTACGATATTTAAGGTACTTCCCCTTCATGTCTCATAACTTTGGGACGCCCTGTGTATTTGTATAACCAACTTTGTTCCAACAAAATTCGACAAACTCATTTTAAATCTTAACATAATCGACAGTAATTTTAGGACTTAATACTGATGGTGTTATAAAGGACTCTCGGCTTTTATGGGAGCGTCCTCGATTTTTACCCAGGACTCAGGAGGATAAGTGATAACGAAGACAAAGGCTTTCATTTTACATTTCCTTTATTTCCCATAATTTTAACCCGTAAATAAAGCAGGGGCTCACTTAGTAATTTAACCATACTGTCTTAATAAATATATGTGGCTCGCTGTGTCGTTTGTGTTCACTGGTAATGCAACTTGTTTTTAAAATAGGCTTTGTCCTTTGAAACGTAGGCTCTTATCATTTTAAGTTAATTACAATAAAATTTCGTCATATCAATGTTAGTTAAGAAAATAGAAAAGTTTTTAGGTATTTACGTGTTTTTAAGAAAATCCTAGTTTGACAGCCATATTAAAAAAAAGGTGAACAAACATTACAGGGGTATGCAATGTTTTTATTAGGAATTATTTTAAATAAATAAATAAAATGACAAAAAGGTTGTCGAAACCTGAAAACTTTATTTGACTATGACATAAGAGACTTTGACAGATTTGACAGTAACGCATCTGTCGTAGTTTCTTTGGCCTCGAACTCCAATTAGTGGTATAGTAAATTTTTGACAAGCTTATGTCTCGATAAGTAATCTAGACAGATAATCAAAATTGGAAATGGCGACAAAAAACTGATTCATTGTGACCCCACTTTGCCTTAACAGGAATGATTTATTTATATCTTATATAATATATAAGAATTGTATCTCACCAACAATACGTAATACTTAGACCAACTAAGTGCTTCGCCATGTAATATCATCATACCACATAAGGTCTTTGTATGTATAATTCATAAACAAACAATATATTTAGAACACAGTGGTAGCCGTTGTTTAACACCTTTGTCAAGTTAACAAATACGAGTTATTAGAGGAAAATCTTCAGAAGTTCACGAGTTATACCGAGATTTAGGCCAGCCGTTTTTCCTGTTTAAAGAAATCGAATAAAAATTAGATAGGTATTACATCATTCCAGATTAGAATAGGTTTAAGTTACCTACCTGCATGTCTTAACCACATAAAAACTTTAGGTCTTAGGTGCTTACGAATTCATACTTAATATAATTCATCTATCAATAAATCTAATTAGAAGGTACCTAATCAAGATATTTTTATGTGTATGTTAGATTAGATTATTTATCTACGGGCCTTTGATAGACTTTTGTAGTTTTTGTCCGTAACACCGCTAGAATCATTCCACATTATTAGCTCTTCCAAGTGAGAGTTGATTGGTGTGATCTGATAGGTACCTACTAATCCTACGATAATACTCCATGTAACTATACCTATACCATTTAAAAACTTTAGGTCTTAGGTGCTTACGAATTCATACTTACGGCCTGTTTCACAATCTCCAGTTAAAGCTATCTGTCAGAAAAAAAATAGCACTATCTCTTTCTCTCTTTCTTTCACCTGGAAGAATAAAGAGAGCGTGTTATTTTTATCTGACAAATAGCTTTACCTGGAGATTGTGAAACAGGCCCTTAATATAATTAATCTATCAATAAATCTAATTAGAAGGTACCTAATCAAGATATTTTTAAATGTATGTTAGATTAGATTATTTATCTACGGGCCTTTGATAGACTTTTGTAGTTTTTGTCCGTAACACCGTTAGAATCATTCCACATGAGCTCTTCCAAGTGAGAGTTGATTGGTCTGATCTGATAGGTATAGGTACCTACTAATCCTACGATAATATTCCATGTAACTACCTATACCATTTCGTACATTGTCACAGTGACAATCTATAAAGGTGGATTTAACGAGCGAATGCTCATTCTATCCCTCACTCGACGAAATCAACGAATTTCGACGTTTCTCGTTTAGTTTAACGAACGCATTTCATAGAGTGGGGGATAGAATTAGCTTTCGCTCGTTTGGTGTAAATCCACCTTTATGAAAGCTTTCAGCTCAAATGTATCAATCAATAATGTACATTGGGCCATACGGCAATTTTGAATTTGTTTTCGATTGACACATATATGATTGTATTTATGTTGGTAGAATTGAGATTTAAGTATTTAGTCCCATCTTTAGACAGATGCGATACCATCCAGTGCCATTCCCGCCAGTAGCAGTAAGTTCTATATACTGGTCTAAAAAGCATTTACATATCATTAACGATAATAAAAGTTCTTAGGGTACAGACGATTATGTCATAACCCGACCGACTATAGCGTGCTCTACTTCCTTTACAACACGCCTAATAGATTCGCTAGCTGCCTCAGTGAGCGACACTTCTATCTACATATGTGACCCCCATTTTCAACTAAGTACACAGATAAAGCTTCGATAACGAAAGTGTAACAATATAATATAGCACCCTTGCTAAATGATCGATCACTACGTGTATTGTGTACATAAGAAGTTAGATCGTTTGTACACTGTAATGTCTTTCGTGGATGTGATTGGTTAAATATAACATTTTCACATAGGTATATCTAAATCGAATCTTTTCCAAAAAGTCTACATTACTGAAGACCAGTGTAAAATGACACTGACTGTTTTAGGTATACTTATACATGGCTTATTAATATTTTTGTGCCTGTGCTTCTCGTCTCGTGCCACTCATAATAGGTATGTTTAGCTCACCTTGGATTTATACACGCCTTTACGCGTAAGCCGTTGCTGTTGTAACTATCAGCCCCATTTAGTATTACGTATTCTTATCAGCTCATGCAACTACTTAAATCAAAGGCAATTTACACAGTACAAAGAGTTGCGTGAGATTAGATACGGATGATACCGGTATGCAATATCCACGTGGTGGTCGCCGCCTCCTGCGCCGCGTGCTGCAGTGCTGCGCGGACGTCGGTGCGCGAGTTGACCGGCAGGTATTGGGTTAACGGAGATAAGAGGTTGTGCATGTTTTTTTTCGCGCGAGTACGGTAACCGAGCGGCGTCGGCGCCACGACGTTGCCATCCATCCATTCGCTCCTCGCCGGCTCGCGCGCCCGGCGGTCGCCTTACATCGCCACGCGATATTATAATTACAAATGTTTCTACGTAAAAATCGTTGCAGGACGCCGACGATACTAACAGAATAAATTATTAAGACGGGACAATCAACGCAGACGTTTCAAAATGGACAAGGATCACGCTTTAGAGGAGATGATGGGAAAACTGGGTAAGTACACTAAACATATGGGACAATTTTTTTTAAGTCGGTCGAGTCAAGTTTTATCTACTTCATGAATGATTATGGTCATATAAAATATGTGTATGATATCGTGGACCGCCAGCTGCGGTCGTGTGTGAAACAGGTCGTGGTTTGAGAAATTGGATGCGTGTACGCGTGTCGTAAACGGTTCATGTAAATGTATAGCTTTAGCGCTAAAGCGCAACTTCGACAAGCGCGGTTAAGTATGCCTGTTTATTTTTTTATTTTGAAAGGCATACATACGTGACTGTTTAGGTACCATTAGGCAGACCGTAAGCCGATTACCACCATGTTACAAAAAAATTATACCCACTTATGCAAATTTGCGTCATTTATTTTATCATATATTATAGATAAATATAGGTATTATTTATAAAACATTTTAATCAATATTATGGTATACGAGCATTCCGTTATAAAGTTTGACCTCTTTCCAAAACAAAACTAAACAAGTAACATCTGGTGCTGAAAACAGTTCTAAATACATAGTTACGGCGCGGTGACGAAACATTACGAATGATAATTCAGTAACAAGAACAAAAAATATATGTTCAATGAACTGGAAGATTACTAATCACGTGCTACATAACTAGTTATCACCTCGGGGAGTTGAGTGATTACAATAAACTATTTATGCGGCGCCATAAATGGATACAGAATAAATCACAGAGTTAACACTGAATACTGATTTGTGACATCAGGGTTGTAACTTAGTACACTCCTATTACTTCTCGTATTTTCGGTATTGAGTAGGTAGGTACTTTTAATGTACCTGTGACTATTTCTTTAGTAAATCATGTTAAGAATGTTAATCGACTGATAGGGCTTTATTTTAAAAGCAATTATCACTTCACGTTATACATGTTTTACGTACCTGGGGAAAATTACGGTCTAGTTCGCTGGTAAAGAAACATTAGCATAAAAACAGTAGTTATACAAGTAGGTCAATAAAATACGTAGGTTAAGGACGACCATAAACTACAAAAACATGAACGTTAGCGGAAAACATATTGAAATATCCGTTGAAAAATTGATCAAATAGAAAGATTCGGACACCGTGAAACTCCCACTTAAGGTTAAAACATAATAAATTTGTGGTACATAGTTAGTTAGGTTAGTTTAATCTTGTTTATTGTTTTTTAACTTTAGCACTATGATTTTTAACTAAATTACTGACAGTGATATTCAAAAGGTATGTACCTAATGTACCTATTCTCCTTTATAATGTTGTCTATGAATTATCGCTGAGCGCTCAGCGCTCAAACACGCTTTACAATACAATTCTCCGTCTTTTTTTCTTATTTGATTCTTTTTAGGGTTCCGTAATACGTAAACAAGAAACTCTTATATAGTTTCGCCATGTCCATCTGTCCGTCTATCTGTCCGCAGCATAGGTCAGTGGCCGTTAGTACTAATTTGCAATTTGGCACAAGTGTAATATGTACCTATTAATCACTCCGACAAAGTGTTAAAACAGAATATAAAAAAACGGGTACCTCTCCTACACGTAAAGCGGGAATGATTTTTTTTTATTTTGCTGTACTCCTATAATATGGAGCATTGTTGAATTATTAGCTGTCGTAGAAAAAGTATTTCATTGCACGCAACAGGTCACAATTGGACTTATTATATCACTGTTGCATGTCTTCTATAACTGCACGATTGTTTGCTGTAATTATATAATTTCCATTAAAAAGGATGAGATAATAAATAAATTACTTAGTATAGGTATCTATGGAATAAAATATAAAGTCACGAACGTAACGTGTTTCTTTTAACAACTACGCTTTAAAGGGTGCCAGTTTTTTCTTGTATTTTTGTGTAGTCACTTGGTGTCATTGCTTTCACATATTTTATATTTGTCCATACATATGTAACCTTAAAACCACCTCATTTCCGACGACATTGAAATGATTGAAATAATACCTATAGCCGCAAAAAGGACTGATCCTTCAAGATTCGCACTTCGCAGTTTTCAACTTGAAAGTTATTTAAAAGTTAACAGTAGGTAAAAATCTTACTGTTTCCACCGTGGGTGCTTTTTCTGATATTATTATTATCAATTTAATACCAATATCGCAAATATCGAAACAAGCATTGTTTAATTTATATTGTTTTTTATGAATAGTTTTTATTCTTCTTTAACTGTGTCTAAATGAAATTAAATGTTTTGAATCCGCAAAAAAAAGGAAGTATGGAAAATAAAGAAGGTAATTTTTGTGACGGAAAAAAGGGTTCTCTACAGAAATATAGATGTAGTGCGTATTCTGTTTCAGTACCAATGATATTTTTTTACGCTGTTAGTGCGAGAAGTGATTAATTTTTTGTCAGGTCGAAACTTCGGAAGGCCATATATCTGTAGATCTGTACTGGAAAGCGTCGTACTATAACATTTGTGAAAAGTAACTTCATTTTCTTCACACTTGTATCGTAAAAAATATCGTAATATACCTACTATTTCCATCCTATTTTCACGGAAACGTCAGAATTTATCTTTAGTGCAACGGATATTGAAATCTGAAGCTCATTATTGTGACAACAATTATGATTTCGGACATGTTATATGATTTCCGTAAAAATAAGCAAAATCGAACCTCATCAGTCATTACAACTGAAAACAGATTTATGTTCTTTTTCCTTTTAAAAGAGGTTCCAATTTCCAATATGCAACAGAATATTGAGTGAAAAATGTACCTAAATATGAAAATGAGAGTTTTAATCACATGCACCTATACCTATACCTACCTACTTATGTAGGCACTGGTCTCACCGCAAGCTACCATTAAGCCATGAACGATCGGCTATAAACACGAACAAAAGATACGCACTCCCCTGTAAGTAACTAAAAGAGACACGGCGATACTCGCCAAGCTATCAGCTATCACCGTCATGAGACCATTGCCATAATTTAATATAATATATTTGAGCATCTTGCAGAATATAAATATTTTGAACGGAAATTGTACATCCTATTGGGTTTGAGGCAGAAAAGACATTTTGGAGCTCGGTTGAAAACACGTATGAACTTCAAACTAATGACGAATTGTCACGAGTGAAGCGAACTGAAATAATGCGCGGGAAAGAAATATGTATTTACTTTTCGAGGATATATTTAGACGTAACCTTGTTCCAGCTGCATTTAATTAGCAGTGTCATATTTTACTGGCTACCTATGACTGAATTGGTTTATGTATGTATTTAAAGACCATGTACAGACTAGGTAATAATTTAGTGTTGGTCGCGTTTTCCTCAATCCTAGATATCTCAAGATGTAGAAAAGCAATAATAATGAGCATATTATGATACTTAACCTCGCAAAATGAAGCTGTTTTCTTTTTGATAATTTGTGTCCGTGGTTATTGTTTGCTTAATATATTTTATGGATGGATAACATTTTGAAGAAAAAAATGTTTTAAACTATTACTGCATTTGTTAACTGCAGTCTACAGTTGAATTAATTAAAGAGATTGTTAGAAGACTTAGAAGTAAATCATCATCAAACAAAAAAAAAACCTTTTATATGATTGACATTCCTTTGCTGGAAGAGTTAATCTTTTGAACGCCAATGACTGATATATCAGCAATTCAAATCCAACGCCAAAGACCGATATATAAGTCACAATCCACAGATCAATATATACCCACACGCACGTACGTGAAGATCGATTTCAGTTTTGACACTTGGGTTAACTATATGGCATCTGAGTGGCAGCTTGTGTATTTGACGCGATGTTGAAAAGTTTAATGTGGTTCGACTTTACTTTTTCAACTGTCTATTTTCCTGTAAGTATATTACTGAATATTAGAAAACCTTGGATCACGAGTTTGTTTGTCTAAATAGTTTTGGCAACTAGGTGACGGTTGTGGAGGTGTGGCTCGGAGATAAGCAGACTACACTGGTGTGTTACGTAGACCACATTATTTTTAACGACAACATGACGACTTAGGTACGTAGTACGTAGGCAGATATTATGTACCTACCTAACTACTTTCTGTTAGTGGAGCATTCCATGAAAACGTGTCGTAAGCGACACTGTCTTTTCAATACTTTTGAAAAATTTAATTAGTAAGCTGAGTTATAGTATAATAATAACATATCAAGGCTTTAAGATTGACACTGTTTCCTAGCAGCTAGCATATTTTATCAGGGTAGCTACCATAGCGACATGTACCTAAGCGACAAAAAGTAGATGTTTTCATGGAATGCTCCTAGTCATAAGGTTTTAGTGTATTCTAGATAAGCTACACTCACCTACACTCTACCTACACTTACACGAAAAAATGTCAGGAAAATGTTCTTAAGGTATTTAAGCTGATTGCCAAGGCTGAACTGATACAGAAAAACTACATTCACATCTGTTTTTAAAAGGGTAGATATTATTATAATTTTATGAAGGTACACTTTTTATCAATGACATTTTTGGTTCAACAATTTCTGATTGGTATCAACAAAATGGTTTTGAAGTTTTCGGAATGTGGCCTGGATTTTTTTTAATTCGTTTGTATACGATGATTTTTGTAGGTTACACATACGTACAGCCCTACATACACCATCAGTCTCTTTCAGTCCACTACTGGACGTAGGCCTCTCCTATTAACTAAGTGTATGAACGCATTAGGAGGTAAATGGCCATGATCTCCAGACTGGGCAAGCGAGTTGACGATCGCAGTAATGTGTCAACTATGATGATGCTTCTGCCCATAATCAATCTTCTATAAACAAAAATTTATTCTTACTGCCCACACACCACAGAAGGTTGAAGGTTTATCAAGGTTCAATAGTTTTCAAACACACGAACGCACTGGTCATATGTTATACGAAGTACGAACCCAGTCTTTTAAAAAAATATACTTGAGGGATTTTGACAATGACTACAAGGTTCTTTTAATGAGATGAATTTCATATATTTTTGTAGTAAAAAAAAAATCCGGGACCCCTAATCTTTATAAAAGACCTATTCAACTCGAGCGTGTTCATAAATATCTGAGCAGGCCTCTATTGTCATATTGTTTGGCGTTAGGCACTGGTCTCACCGCGAGCTACTAAGCTATGAACTATGGGCTATAAACACGAACAAAAGATACGCACTCCCGTGTAAATAAATGAGACACGGCGATACTCGCCCGGCGATGATAGCTGATAGCTGGGCGAGTATCGCCGTGTCTCTGCCTTAGAGTGCGTGTTCAGATGTTTTTGAGCACCATGACCGCGATGATGGTGTGATATAACTGACAGTGTCTGATGTCTGTACGGCAGGATCGAAGTTGTAACCCATGACTGCTGGACTGACCCACATACGACTAAAATAAGACTGTTATTTATGCAAGATTTACGTTTTGTTGCATTATCTCCTACTAGTATATTGTTATCGACCTACGCTTTTGCACTTACTGTTAATTATCTTCTTCTTAATTATAATGATAGTTAGTAATGCCTAATTATTTTGATATGAAAGATAATGTAGCGAGAATCCCAACATTCTCAATTCCGAATAAGCGAGAGCTTTCGTTTTGCTATAGAGAAGTCTACGTTTACAGACATTATGAAACATTTGGGAATGTGCCACCGATCGTGTCTCACAACAATCAAGCAGCACATTTTAGGAATTCAGGTTGAAATTTAGAAAAGTATTGTAAGTGGACATGCATATTTACTTGCATTGCAGAAACTAAGTACCTACAGTGTTTTTTTTGAGACAGTATGGGGAAATCAGAAACTATAGAAGATACAAGGAAGCTGTCTTAGGAGACATTAGGTATTTTTTTGAGATAACAATTTTGGCATTTTCAAGTGCGAGTTGTACCTAAAAATTAATATTGTTGATAAAAAAAAATTTCGACGCAGATCGACGTCATTTCATGCGTAGATAATTTTATTGAATTGGATGAAAAAAATTTGAACAGCATAAGTTGTATCTTCCTCTTCTTGTATCTTCTATAGTTTCCGATTTCCCCATACTGTCCCACTTAAAAAATAAAATACTCTGTATACGAGTATGATCTCATGTTGACCCAAGAAAAGCCCTAAAGCTTTTTGCCGACTCTATCTAGACGCGCTAACTCTACAATGTATAAAACAGATTCTACATATTTGCACTTTAATCAAAATGTGTTCTGTGAATTATAAACATTAGATGTCACATATGAAAGACCGTCCACTATTTATAATTTAAATACATGGTAGTGTTAATAAATAAATACACAAAACAAAGTGTTCAATAAAATAATTTGATATGTTCTAAAATAAACTTCCTGAGAAAGGTGCTTAATTACTTATTTGAAATCAAAGTAAAAATATACTACCGGAAAATGTGTATGTATGAGTTTCTTCGTAACATCAAAAATGTTTGAAGCTTATCTTGTGGATGGTTTAAAAGAGTAAAGTTGATTGGGTAAATGAATCGCGATCAACTGCTAGCGGGGGTCGCCGGACTGCAACAATTGGCGTAAATGCTCATTTCATTACACTTTAGCCTGGTTTCTAGAAAAGATATCCCATTGTTTTCGTTATTAAGTATACACAAAAAAACCATCATAGGTAGTTTTAAAATAAATGGCCACAGTCAAAACTTATTATTCACCTATATCTGTGTCAATCTCAAGTTTACTTTCAACTTTTTTGATTATTTAATTAAGTATCTTCAAATATTGTAGATTTATCTCAAAAATGCTATAAGTATAATAAATCAAACCCTCAGGAGGTTTCAGTTTATGAAAATATATGCTATGTTTATGAAAATTATTTCTAGGTATATTTTTAGATTTTATATCAAACGGTTTCCATTACGTACTTCATTCATACGCTTATGGGTCACGTCACACTAAAAACGACATTGAACGAAATCATTTTGTCATTTGACATGGCAATCATGACATAATCGCAGAAATTTCCTGATAACCAAGATGATTTTTTATACTTACTAATTTAAATATGAAACTTATGGACACTCCTGTAATAGTCTTAGTTCTTACTTAATTTCATTGACGTTGACACACACATGATTAATTGTGAAAGTAAATGTATGTCGCCTAAGCCGCCTATTAATGCATGCATTATGCACATTTTACGTAACGCCTTTTAGAACCGAGGTACAACAATTTACTTTATACCTACAATCGAATAATCAGATTACGATAATTTATACTTGAAAATAAAGGACGCAACCAATGTAACCATTGCGTATAATATTGGTATTGAATATTTATTTAGATAACATTTGTATCAATATTATTTCCACAACGTGTTCGTATTGAGTTCTATCTTTTATTCTTGCACTACACAATGAATACTTTATGACAGTTATGACGATGCAAAATCATTGACACATTTACTGAAACTAGTTAATGACACCAAATACCTTGAGATATTACCTCGTATCTATAAGTAGGTTTAATAAAATTATTTAAATTATTTATAGTAGGTACCAATACATTTTGTACGTGGTTTATCGTATTCGTACTTATATCGGATCTAATACGTTAAGAAAGCAATAATTATTATATTAAGTGCGATATTATAATAACCAGTTTTGCTTCATGGTCATGAATTATTCGAAATATTGCAATAATAACATTAATAACACATCACTTGTAAATGTAGGGTATTATAACAAAGTTGGCCAAAGTTTCTGCTCGGCCTATATTAAGAATGATAAAATATAGGTATGTTTACGCTTGAGAGCAAATGTATTTATAATTATTTGAAGCATTCACCTCCTTTGTATTAACTATTCAGTGAAAAATTAAGGTTGAAAACAAACTTTATGAGTAATTAGTTACAAAATAATTATAATATAATACGAGTATATAGGTATTTATTTTATCTCATGAACTTGCTGAAAAGTATGTGTGGACTTTTAAAACATACAAAATACAATATACCTATATTATGCTAATAATCCTATAAATACAAGAACATTTTTTTAGAACGATATAAAAAAGATTTATACGACATAGATGTGTTTTAACTAAACTTAAATAATACCTACTCAATTAAGAACTAAGATCAATAAAATAATTCCATACAATACACGAAAAAAAAATGTAAACTATACTTTCTTCCGTTTTTAGTAAGTGCCTAAGTATGTTTAAACCTCATACAATTATTTATACCTACTGAGTTATCGGTTCACCTTTAGCCTATTATCACGTTTAGTGCGAAGTGCAAGTAAAATGAAGTATATAATAATTATGTTTTTTTATTGCATATATATATCCGCTAGATAGCAGAATCGATAAGTAAATGAGGCGTAACTAAGATGCCCCTATTGATATTCAACTCGCTCTTGTACTTACCTACTTATATCGCGTGAACCCGTAAGCTTGCGTCACTCTCGGAAGAATTTGACAATGCGATAAAGACGTTATGTTATGACCAGCCAGACATAGAAGTCAAATCAAATCAAGTTATAATAAATAAGGCATATAAGTGTTTATTTATTCTTATGACTTAAATATGACAGAAGTAACGTTATGACTGTAAGATTTAATTTAATTTAGGCTTAGTTATAATAAAGCAGTCGAGGATTAAGCTAACTTTTGGATGACAACGTAGGGCCCTTTTGATTGAAAACGATTTAAGTACAATTCGTCAATTTTGCAGTTTATTCTACAAGAGAATGGAAAAAAATGCCCTAATTCTGAATTGAATTGTACGTAGATAGATACCCATTAGGTACAGACGTACAACACACACTGTATCCGCTAGATAGCAGAATCGCTAGCTATGTCTAATAAATTACGACTTTCTACATGTCAAAAACCGGCACAAAGGTTAGATATACGTAGGCCGCCATACACTGTATTCGAAATAGATTCGAAACATGCATTTCCTCTCACGGCGCACATTCGTTTTCACACAAGTCCGATTGATGACGACAAGAGTCGATGATAATGAAGAGAAAATGACGCACACACGGACCGCTTAAGTTAAACGCACTGGTAACCTTCATAGTTCATAATTCAATCTTAAGGGCGAGGTACACTGTTGTATTTAATGCCATAGCAACAGTATATAATGCACTTATTTTTTAGCCACCTCGTAGAGAATGTAGAGATATCTCTGTACGTGTCTCAGCTTTAAAAAAAACTTTACGTACGATTCCAGGTATGGAATTGCTTGGGTTCATTTAAATCAAAATCACGAGCCCATTCGATCTTGATAATAAAAAACATTTTCCATTACAGCACATTTCCTGTATGAATCTAATACAAGCGTCGCGTAACGGAAAATGAAACATTGTATGTAAATTTTAGGACATTACATTTTACTATTAGAATCGAATCAGCCCAATCAAATCCAGATCTGGATGAATCAAAGGTTTCAGGATATATTTTGAAAAAAAAAAATCTACGTCCCTTCCGACTTACGACTGTTGTTGACTATGGATAATTAATTATGAATCTCGAGGCTTCTGAAACAGATACTCATATTTCACGATTTTCATTTTCGCCGATTAAGTACATAGATTAGGTTAGCATTAGCAACGGCTTATTGCGTGGGCTTTAATAAGGCAACAACTTATATGAAGACATCACAATTAAGTGTTATAATGCCAATATTACTTACATTCATCAATGGCCACATTACTTACATTATATTTCTGAAATCTCACTCTTAATTAAGTACGCATATACATAAACACTATCAGCTAGTTACGAATAATTTCTTCACAATGTAGTCGGGTACCCGTATGACAGTATCGACACTAGCGGAAAGAGGTCAATTGAGGTCATTCCTTCTATTGTTCTGTATAAAATTAACTCAATACATACAGTTTATCGCATTAATTGACACGATAAACATTACCTATAAATAAAATGGGCCACTCGTTGTAACTTAAACATTGATGCGGGAATCGTAAATGCGGTTTCTGGCGTCACGTCTGACGTCCTAAAAAGTCGAAAATCGACTTTATCGACCATTCCCTGTATAGCTATAGCCATGACAAGAATCGGTGTCAGCGCAAGAAAACAAGAGTGAAACAGTTTTGCGTTTTATGCTCAAGTCCTTGAGAGCACGCGACGCGACCGGGCAAACGATAATTAGGTACCTATTTTCTGTTTCACTTGCATAACTCCGGCCTATCTATGTATCTATATCTATATTTGCGATTGCTAAGTACCTATACCTACTTATATAGGTATAGATAATATACAGGGTGGAAAAATCGAATGCCACATGGATGGCATTGGCAACTACCTTAAATATTGTAAATATCACATTTTGTGTAAAGTTTCGCTTACGCCTCTACCCTTACCTCCTTTGTTTTTAAAAACAATAAATTCTGTAGGTATATAAAGTTTTATGAAAAATCGCTTGCCTCAGTCGGGACTCGTGACTAGAATCGGTCAAATGTGACAAAAAATAACGTTCCGTAGGTATTTTATGAATTTTATGATGCAGATTGAAAGGGTTACTGATAATGATAAGGTTCATTTGTTTCTAACTAACAACTACAATCAGAATAACGGAAGGCCATGAAAACGCATCTGAATCGCATTAGTAGATCGTGGTAGCCCCCCCCCTCATAGATACCTACTTAATACTAATGAACCAATTTGGCATTGGCTACATTTTTAAAAGGTTTAATTTTTCTAGCATTTTTCAAGTTTCTCATCGCTATTTGCAACTGACGGGCGAAAAATTGTCTGTCATTTCTGCTCAATGCCGAAAAAAGGTGAATATGAAAATAAAAATGGTTCTGTATGTTTTTCAGGGGATTTCGGGCGGTACCAGTGCTTCCAGTTCATACTACACATCCTGGCCGCCATGACAGCCGGAATGCACATGCTCTCTCTCGTTACCGTCGCTGCAGTGCCAGAACATAGGTAAAGAACTTTGAGCTACAGTCTGACAAAAAAAAGTAGAAATTAAAAAGTAGCATCATCGTACTGTCGTCCCTTTCAAATCAATATGCCTGAAGATAACGGGACGACACTACAATGTTGCCACTTTTTATTTCTACTCTTTTTTGCCAGACTGTAAGTATACGATTACGTCACTACTTTGAAAAAAAGCTTGTATATCTTATTATGAACCATGAAAGCAAATTTATGTATAGTAATGCTGTATCAGTTGAATACAGGGTTACTTCATTTCAATTTGTAAAGCGATGAAAAAATGCGTTTTTTTTTCAAAGTACTGACGGTTAGTTGCTTATACCTTAGGTGCATTCAGACCAAAAGAGCATTCGCTATTCTAACCCCCTACTCTACGAAATTCGATCGTTACACGGAAAATGATTCGTTGATTTCGTAGAATGGGGGATAGAATAGCGAATGCTCGTTTCGTGTGAATGCACCTTTATACTTTACCGTGGATGTACATGTCACGTCACGTATGTGATTGTATAGAAGAATTATCAAGAGTTTGGAATTGCATTTGCGGGTGCATCTAACAGCCTGTATCACAATCCCCGAATGAATATAACTATCAGATAAAATTATCACCATCCTCTTTCCCAGGCATATAAAAGAAAAGGACATCTAATATTTATTTGACATGTAGCCGTCGTCCCGCCGCCAACGGGTCAGATAAGTTTGTGGCGCTCTCGGTAACTTATCCATACGAATACCAACACAGTTTACTGATCATTGTACGGAAAGTGCACGAATGATCACAATGATCAGTTAATTGATTTGGTAATGGGACGAAGCCGTTACCGTTACCGTGGATGTTGGCGGAATGACATTGATGTATTAGATGTTGACGTGTATTTCCACGATGAAGTATAATAGTACATTACGATACAAGTGCGAAAAACTTGAAATTCGAAACGAGTGGCGATGTTTTAAAACACGACTGATAGGGAGTGTTTTAAATCGACACGAGTTAGGTACGAATTTCGTTTTTGCCCTCCGAAGTTTCAAACCTGACGTAAAATGACACACTTCTCGCACTAGAGCCTAAAAATTACATCATCTGTACTAAAAAAGTTATCTTAGATTCCTAATATTTAAATCTACTTCGGGTTCAATTCGAAGTTAACGTAGCGTGGCTAAAATACATACACTTAAGTATATTTATAATTTCCATTACAATATGTTTTATTATCTCCCTAAGGTTGGCACCTGTACGTATCTGGAAATTACAATCAGTCTTTGATAACGATATTTATTAAGTAATAATCGGATTAGTGCAATGAACATCCAGATACATTAGGTATCATCATGACAAAGAGAACGTCACGGCCCTTACGTAAATCATCGAAACGTACTCGTATTTCTATGATTTACGTGCGCAGGTACGAAGAGGCTAACCATTGCTTATTATTATATTACCTGTTACATTATTATTATTCTTATATTACATTTTATATTTAAAAGACTATTTCACGATATCTTTTACGATACTATTTTAATTACAACTAAATGTGGCATATATATATTTACAAGGAAGTTGTTAAAGATATTCCCTGTTTTTGACGGTTGGGAGCATTTTCCAACTTTTAAATTACTAAATACATAGGTATTATACTGTATTTAAAATATTTAAACCGTGTGCAAATCATGGGCGGTATCTAGCTTTTCATTCGATTTCAATATGACATTTCAGGTAATTCATATTTGTTAAATAAGCATACAATTTATTGTATTGCGGCTAGTGGTTTGCTTAGCGAGTCAAATAAAATTATAACTTGAATCAATGAAGTAACATAGAATATTCTGTATTCTTTTCTTATGGAACTACACTAAGGCTAGTAAGGGTACTAAGGTAATTTAAGGCATGTGCATGTTTATAATTATATTATTACAGATGAGATGATGATGAAATATTTTTGTACTTTAAGTTCACAAAGTAGATAGGTACTACTTTTATTTATAAGTAACTACTTCTTAGTATAAATATTATCCTTATATTTGCAACTTCTGTAAGCATAGTTTGGGATCACAGGTTACGGTTGACTAGCGTTAAATGTATAAAGTTGTCGTGATATGAATATTAAAATATGTAAATCTTGTAGAACTTGTTGGATTATAATGTTTATTGGTACGGGAATGGGCGTTTTAACCTCTTTCGCTTAAAAATCAACACTACTTATATAATCTTTGCTTGATTTTGGTACGAGGGATTAGGATGGAGGTGGGTATTCCTCTATGGACCCGGAGTGATACTTTCGGTGCTGTTTTTCTCGAACTTTTCAACGTAAGTACAGACTTTTGTATCATACATTTTTCTTTCTTGCATTCGCTCATGTGTTGTCATCATATACCTACTAACTCATTACCTAAGTGATTTTGCATGAATATTGTTTAGCAGTTATTTACACTGTATATATGTATATACATACAAGCTTACCCTAATATCAAGGTATAGGTACCTACATGTGGAGGTTGCTTCTATCTAACATTGACGCATGAAACCTTAAGTATATTTTTATATAACCACTGTACAGAAACTGAATAACATTATCTTTGGTGCTGGTATATATTAAGGGCATGCTATTAATAAAGGAGATAATTTTAACATAGATAACAACGAGTCAACAAGACAAACTCTTCTCGATGATTAAAATGCACCAAAATAAGCGCCACGCACTCGCCCAATAACAAGTATATCGAAAGCATAAATTTGATGATATAATGAGATTAACGAAAACCTAGCTTCTTGACATTTACCTAAATCATCCAAACACCATAATTATTTGTAGCTCTTGCGCTAAGCACAGTTAACGTTCGCACATTTGTTAATTAGCCAAAAAACAACATATCAATAGTTTTCTTCTAACAATTTCAGGTGTGCGCTGCAAGACGGAGATACAAATTTTTCAACACCTCCAAATTCTTCACTATTGTTGCTGAACAACCTAACAAGTAAACCGGATGCATGCAGGATCTACGAGAACGGGAGCACAGTGGAGTGTGAATCTTGGGTTTACAACACACAGTATTACACCTCGTCCCGGGGAATCGAATGGGACTTTGTGTGTAGCCGGCGGTGGATGGGAGCGTCTGCGCAAACCGCCTATATGTTCGGAGTCGTGCTCGGCTCACTAGTGCTGGGCAGGCTGTGTGACAAATTTGGCAGAAAAACAGTCTTCGTATCAGCGGGAGTACTGCAACTTGTCTTCGGCGCCGCTGTAGCCTTTACAACAGAATATTACACTTTCGTGGTTGTCAGATTCTTGTACGGCATTTTCGGATCCGGATCTTACATTGCCGGATTTGTGTTGACGATGGAACTAGTGGGACCATCTAAGCGCACAATTTGCGGCGTCACATTCCAAATTATGTTTGCAGTCGGAATAATGTTGCTGGCTGCTTGGGGGTATCTTATAGACAATAGGTTCTATTTACAAATCGTTTATGCGCTGCACGCCGCAATTTTACTTCCACATTGGTTTTTGATGGACGAATCTCCTAGGTGGCTTTGGGCGCAGGGCCGCGCCCGCGAGTCGGTTGCTATTATAGAGAAGGCCCTCAAAATGAACAGATCTATCGAAACAGTAGACACGCCTCAGCTGGTTTCCCACTGTAAAGCAACATGCGCTAAATACACAGATGAACACTCGGCCGGGACATCTGACCTGTTCAAGACTCCAAACATGCTAAAAAAATCTCTAATAATTTGTGGTTGTTGGTTCGCTAATTCCGTTGTATATTATGGTCTTTCTCTGAACACTGGTAAACTGAACGGCAATCCATATTTTATCACGTTTTTGATGGGAATAGTCGAGTTACCTAGTTATGTCATCATAGTGTACTTTTTGGATAGAGTCGGACACAGAGCGCTTATTAGCACTATGATGTTGTTAGGCGGAATTTCGTGCCTCGTTGTCGCCGCGCTGCCTCACGGCTCCACATCGACGACTGGAATCGTGATGGTGGGTAAACTGTTTATTTCTGGTTCGTACTCTATAATTTACAAGTATTCGGCTGAACTTTTCCCTACAGTGGTTCGGAGCTCCGGTGTAGGACTGGGCAGCATGTGCGCGAGTGTGTCAGGTGCTTTAACACCTTTGATTACATTGCTTGACACTCTGAATCCGAAGATTCCGACTATTATATTTGGCTTTTTGGCCTTGTTTTCTGGAGTTTCTGCATTCTTTTTGCCCGAAACTGTGGGTCGGGATCTGCCGCAGTCCTTGGAAGACGGTGAGAAGTTCGGTGTCGGCGACACGTGCTTCACTAATTGCAGCGGCAAGCGCATGAGTGAACCTTCCATCGATTTGCCAGAAACTATGGTTCCGCTTGAAACTATTGAGAAAAACTAATAAAACAGGAAAACTGTAACCTAGCTCGAATAAAAACCTTGCCACAGTGCTGTCTAAATATTAAAAAAGCTCAGTTTAATTAGGATTTGTAGTTTTATATCGTCTTGGAGTTTATTGTTTTTACGCAAAACGACAGACTTTTATTTTATAAGCAACTTATAGACTTATACAGTATGAAATACTATGAATGGAGTATGTTATACGTTTACTTTATAGTAGTCATTTTACATTAGATTTAGATATTATTATTATCTAGTCAATGTTGAGAATATTTAGATAATTTCAATGCCAGTTGTGTAAAGGTGACAACAAGTAAAACATATTACAATGCATTTATTGATACGGATAACTGGTAAAAAATAATGTAAATGTAACAGCTCAGTGGTTATTTAGATTACTTTGAAATAGTTGTAGTTTTTGCTAGAATATTATGATCCGGTGAATCATCTATGCGGAGTTTTTTGTAATGTAAGTACATTCAAGTTCATTAATATACAGTATGTATCACCTCGTAGAGCAAAGAAAGAAACCCATTAATGTTTAGATCATACTGAACAACTTTTACTATGGGGCCAAACCAGAATTCACGAAAAAAATGTTGACAGTTTCATACATTTTGATTGCGTGATCATGAACACGTTGTATGGGAGAGTAATTATTTTTTTCGCGAATTCGAGTTTGGCTCCATAGTAAAAGTTGTTAAGTATGATCTAAATATTAACGGGTTTCTTTCTTTGCTCTACGAGGTGATCCATACTGTATATATAAATAGAACAATTTTGCACTCTATTAAAATAGAGTGCAAAATTGTGTAGGTACGATGTACATATTTATGAACTAGACTGTACCTTATTGAAATATTTATTTAAGTATCCTATATATATAATTTGACATGAGCGATATTAAAAAAAAAACAGATAGGTTCAATTGTTTGACAAGAGGACGGTCAACCAGAGTGTTGTAAGGCTAACAACTTGGTTGACTGTAGATACCTAAGCGACTAATTGTTGGTACCTGCAAGGAAACCACCAGATTTGTTGAAGATCGGAAAATAAAAAAATTACCTACTTGCTGTTTTAATTGGACAAACTGATATTTATACAGGGGCTAAATTAATTAATTAAATGGGATATTCCCTTTGATAATCTCAAATGGTTAAACCATAAATTTCACACAAGGTATCGACTACAGGAAAAAGGATTATGATCAACATTCTTTGTTTTCTTTATTTGGTGTTTTGTTTTTGTTATTAGATGTTACATATTTTTCATTTATATTTATAAGTTTTTGACTATTTAGGTAAATAGGTACCCACGTAGGTTGTACACATTGCCCTATTCTTATGATTTTATGAGAGGTAGAAAAAAAAAATAGAAACGTAACCGTTTCATAATCCCCAGATAAATACATATAGGTATATTTATATATATTCGCCGGATAAGATTATCACTATATCCTTTTCCACAGCCATATAAAAAAAGAACAGCTAACAGCTACATATCAGGCAGATATATTTTATTCGGGGATGGTGAAGCAGGCTCTTATTTACTTAAAATAATTAATATTTTCTTGCTTAGGTACGTAAGTTGTTCACACAAAAAATATTATGTGATGAAATATGAATTCTTGGAAATTCGTACCTATCTAAATTTTATAATGACAGTCATTTAAATACTTAAAATAAAAAACGAATTAAATACCTGTTATAAAATTTTATGATCTTCTATTTAATTATTTAATTATGAACGTGGAAGTACCTACCTACCTAATACAGTCACCATCATAAATAGTATTTTGGAACAGCCAGGTTGCCCACAAACATCTGGACAGGCCTTTATTGTCATGGGGCATTTTCATTTAAAATCGCCCCAAATTATTTTTTATTTAGACATTTTTTTATGATTCCGACTCATAATCTCGGGCTCTTTCGATCCCAGTAGGAGATTATTTGTTGTAAGTATGCTAGTAACGGAATGGAAGAATCGCAAAATCTATGGATTTTTTTATCGTATTAGGATCGAACGAGCGCGTAATTCAGTGATGATTTATAATATTTTCTTTTAATAATGTTACTTGCTTAAAAGCAGTTTTGTCATATACTTTAAGAGTCCTGAACTAATTTGTATACTATTGTACATTTGTATTCTATTGTAATCCTGCGTAGAAATCACATGATTTAATCCATTAAAAAAAATTGCATTTCAGACAACTTTTGCCTCATGGCATTAAAGTGCATGTTATCTTTGAGCACCGGGGTGGTGTCTCCGATATATCAGATGGCGACTATTTCTATCGGATACGACATCTCTTCATTTAAATAATAATAAATTTTAAGTAAGTACACTACTTTGTAAATAATAAGGACCGACACACTGAAGATGGTTTTGATAAATGATTACCTAATAATTAAATAAGACTGCGAGTCGTAAAGTAGATGTAAGTTGTGTAAAGTCAATACGAGTACAGGGATCATGGCGAAGGTTCGAGTTAAGATAAAATTAGAAATAATTAGACAGCTAAATATTCATAACTAGCGACTAAGATCTGAAATCGAACTGGAGATCAAAAATGTAAACAAATGGGATACCACCACAAAAAAAATATCGCGAGAGGTGGGTAATCTAAAAATCATTGAAATACTTTAAAAAAATGCGCACATGCATGTCACTGACGGTGCGTATAGTTTTGAAATATTTTACTATTTTTTAATATCATACATAATTTTTTAAATCATATATTTCTCTAGTTTTAATAAAATGTAGGGTGTTTAATTTATACTACTGGCAATGATAAGAAGTTTTAAACATTTGGTTCGCAGTTATAATAATGTACTGAAAAAAATCAAAACAGGATGGTGCTCCAAATGACTCTTTTATGAATCCATAAAAACTCCTAAAATTTAGCATTACAAAGTACATGAAAACAGATTTTAATATTTTTAACTACAAATCAATCATTTTAATTTTTTTATAGAAATTGATTCGATTGTAACTATAGATGAAGACTGGAATTCGTTCCCCGACTATCTTAAAAATTAAAGTAACACGACATTGGTTTTCAAACATTGATTATGTTGATTATTTACATCATTCTAGCAAATTTTCTAGGTATTATTTTTGTAATCAGGAACCGTGGACACTCAGCCGTATGTTTTTTAATGTCATGTCCAAAAATTAAGGTCCGGCCGAGACCGAGACCGAGAATAAATTTGATTCTCGGCCGAGACCGAGACTTGGTAGAAAGGATAAAAAACGTATAAATTACATAAAAAATCCCTAGCAAATACCTATACTAAATTCAACGTCAAACGAAATACAGCCATTTTTTTTTGGATATCTTTTTTTTAATTTTTTTTTAGTTAGGTACCCCAAAAACCGGTATTCGAATTTCAGGTATTTTTATAGATATGTATGATAGTATGATAGTATGATAGGGGTCCCTTACTCTAAATTATTCCTTCCGTTCATTTCAAAGTGAAATTGAAGTCAGTTCATGTCTTTATGACACCAATAAAATCGCAGTAAGTTCGCGAGATGGCGTCAAGCTCGCCAATTACAGCTCATTACGAATCTCGGCCACGGCCGAGAGTCCCGGCAATTTTTGGCCGAGAGCCGAGAGGAATATCTCGGCTCGATTTTCGGCCGAGAATGCCGAGACCGAGACCGAGATTTCGGTCGAACCTTACCAAAAATATGTTAATGATTGTGATACTTGTGTATCGAACATACTTTGACTTTCGCGTATCTACACCTAAACATCAAGCATTGTCTTAGGTTTAGCACCTGTAAGGATAGTTTGTAAGTGTGCAAATAAATAAAATAAAATAAATAACCCATCTCAAAATGCGACGTTAATTTATAAAGGTGTTAAAAAATAAAAAGTTTTATACCCCTGGCATGTCATTTTAACATTGACTTTATAATGTCATGTCATTGTCATAGATTGTTTACATTTTTGATCTCGAATTCCATTTCAGAGCTTAGACAATGCTGACTGATACTACAACCTTCCTATATGCTTAGTACAGTGGGGTTCAAAATTGCATGGACAGTTTATGAATGAATTCATTCATAAAATTGTCCATGCAATTCTGAACGCCACCCTGCTAAGACTACTAAGATATTTACTTTGATTATCTTTTAAATGTTTGATAGTTCAGCTTGCATTTTAAGAACGAGTTAATTAGGTAGATATTTGCCTGATGATGTTTTTAGACTTATTACTTAGTTTGAATTCGAAAAATTCATTCGAAACTGAAAAATGTTAGAACGATGTAATAGTAATTTTCTCCAGAATGTGTACCTTCCATGATGCCGAATGTACCCATAAGAGTCATCTTTTATAAATAAACGATATCATAGTCATCATTCAGTCAATAAGTGCCTGTCCATAATTAAGCTGTTGAATTTCAGTCATGCCCTCATGATGCTTTATTTTTATATGTTTTCGAAGTTATGTACCCATATTCCAATAAAAGTTTTGTACCGCTTTCTTATTGTTTCATTGATTTTCATTGTCATTCGGTTTTTTAGTTAATTCTGTGTTTTCGTTTATTCGGAATAAATTAGGTTGGTGGGTTTTTGGATATCTAGTTTAATTCATTCCGGGTGAAATAAATACGAAAATGGAATGATTTCCTGATGAACGGTGTAAGTAGTTTTATCTTTGAGTTAAGCAAATAGGTGTACCTACTACCTACATAGTTTTTCGTATCTCCCTGGAAGTTTTAGAACATTACACAAAATTATCAAAGCTTAATTTTGTAAGTACATAAGTAACTAATAAGGAACTGTACTAAATCCATTTGCACAATGTCGGGTTAACCAACTAATACAACACGGGGATGACAGATAAAGGAAAAGAAGGTATGGAATATTGTTGATACTTTTAATAGATTAATTTCGTGTCAGTAGGGCTAAATCTACTAACCATATCATTTAATCTTAATCTGACACGAAAATATGGGTCCAACGCAAACCCAGGTTCGGAGTCTTTCCGGTGGACAATCTAAAATTGTATCATACAATTTAATAGGAAAGGAGTGCCTTTAAATGACAATAAGGGTTTAATAAGAAAATTAACTCTCATAGCCCTTAACTTAATGTCCACCGGAAAGACTCATAACATGATTTTGAGTTTGACCCATGTAGCTTCTCTACGCATACAGCCTTAATTCTTATTTTCTAATAGCCATTAAAAGCGCTCAACTAGAATCCTTATACCTACTTAGATTATACGT